>JAECUM010014170.1:0-59670 GCA_016617855.1 Megalonaias nervosa | reverse complement strand
AAACTTTCACTCGATACAACACTGACATGAACCGTACAGTCTCATTGCACATGCAACAACTAACGGCTATATTTATTGCTGTTTAATAACAGATTAAAACTGATTAACTGGGAGGAGAACATATAACTGTGTTAAAGCTATTTCATTCACCAACAACAGAGTAAGTCTTTCCTTACCACATAAATTATAGTGAAAACATAAAATTACTCCGACACCCACCCACTTTCAACGCGATTTTAAACCCTTTTATATCAAATGTATTCTTAAATAAAACAGATTTGTACTCAAACAGAAATACAAACGTATAGTATAATTTATGAACCATTGTTCCTTGAAACGTAGCTTGTAATTTACCTGTTAATACTATAATTAGATTTTGCATAAATCTGTTTTGAGCTAAAACTATTGCTAGAAAATAATTCCTTTTCCCAATTTTTGACATACGATGAAATGTACATGTCCAAATTATTTTCAAAATGATAAAATCCCGAGACATTTGGCTTTTTGTCATTACTATTCATTAACAACATTTCAGATAGCTGACATTATCAAATTTGTAATTGCTGAGAAATATTTTTATTGTTAATTTTAAGTTCCGAAATTCAACAGTGTTATATCAAAGAAACATAAAGTCTTGGTATGATAAAAATTATTCCTATTTCTAACATTCATAGATCTTTCATATTTAGGAAGTTACCTATATATTTTCAGGCATACATGGGGAGTCCTTATTTACATCCATCCATAGAAAACTTTCACATGTTTCCCATCGAGTGGTCGCTATTCTCTACTGTTGCTTAGTTTTACGACGATGAGGTATTGTTCCAGTGAATCCCGTCGAGTGAACGAACGAAATACATGAATAAATAAATGATTTTTTTTGCTAAAGGTAAATATGGGTTGCTTTAAAAATAAATTTGAAAACTAAAAAGAACGACGATACCAAGGTGCGAACAGATTTAGAGTAATTAGCATGTTAGCCTGCAGCTCTGCAATTATAATGATACGTTGACTGTATCATTAAAACGTAAGTAAGTGTATGCATTGACTTGCATAGTTTTAACGCATTGTGGTAAATTGTATTCTACTTTCGTTATGATCACTATTACTGTACATAACGTGGAAGATTTTTGCCCGCAAGTACTTTTGTACGAAACATTTTGTCAATATAATGGCTATAAATTGCATTCGATTAGCAATCGTCATCGATATCAATTAAGTGCATATTAAATCCTCAAGGTAAAGTTAAATGTACAAATTGAATGAATTTGTGAAACATTTAACCTTCTAAAAATTCTAGACTACGTCCATTCAAATGTGGCATTTTTTGAGAGAAATTATCTTTTGCTGTGAAAGGTAACTTTCATCAAAAGAAAAGGTGAACATCTATCTATCTATCTATCTATCTATCTATCTATCTATCTATCTATATATATATATATATATATATATATATATATATATATATATATGCAATAAACTGACAACGAACGTGCAAAACTAATATCTCACTAGCCTGAGCGCTTTTGACTCTTAATGTGTCTTTTTCAATGGCATATACAAAACATAGATAAGACAAACAAGTAAAACAGAAAACTGTAGCGTTTGCAAAACTTTACATGGCTGTTTCTAAAGGAACTAAACCTTTAAATGTATTATGTTTCAACTAGTTTATATCAGCTTGTTGCGGATACTGGAAAATATTTGTATTAACCTAGAAATCGATGAGTCATAACGACATCTGTTGTTTTGTGTACATTTATGCAAGCACAAATTACATCCAGGATATTGCTTTGTTATAGTCGTAATTAAAGGCTATTAAGCAAATTTAGAGAATGTTTCAGAAGGAAAATGTGTCGGCTGCAAAAGATAGTTTTATTTGTGCATGGCTGTCTTTGTCTAGTCTTCTTGGTTTAAACAGCTTGGTTTCAATGTTCTAAGACGGAATATCCAGTAAGATTCCTTTTCTTTCCTGGTTTTGGAACTCCAGTTGGGGTTGTTAGCAATTGCAATAAGTGTTATATCACTGAAAGTGTGGCCAGGCGAGAAGTGTTCTGCGACCGGGCTTCTGTACAGCTTCTTTGTCATCCAATCAGATCAATGAAGGTTGATCCTTTTGTGTAGCTTTTCAGTTTTTCCGACATACTGAAGGCTACGGATCTTACATGTGATGATATAAATTGCATTCTCAGTTTTGCAAGGTTTGTTTGGACCATGTATGTTTAGTTTTTCTCCAGTCACTGTGCTATAAAATGTCCTGGTCTCTATCATATGTTGACATGTTTTACATCTTTTATCGCCACAGGGGCCAGATTGACTAGGGTGGCCTTGACTAGTGATTGGCGTTATTTTCGCTCTGACTAGGATGTCCTTGAGGTTTTCTGGTCTCCGGCAAGCTACTACAGGTTTGTTCGAAAGGATTAAGTTTAGTGCGTCCGACAATTCCACGATGGGGCAGTCTTTCGCGATGATTTTATCTACTTTGGGGTTGTCTGGATGGTAGGTCGGGATAAATGGTATCCTATCAGCCTTTTCCTTCTCTCCATATTTTAGTAGGTCATCGCGGTTTGTTTGTTTAGCCCCTTGCGTTGCCTCCGCAATCAGGTCTTTGTCGTAGCCTCGGCAAATTAAATGTTTAGATAGCTCTTCAGACCTTTTTAGGAATGTTTCATCGTCGGAGCAAATTCTGGGTATCCTCAGTGTCTGGCTATATGCAATGCTCCTAATGCAATGTTTTGCATGAGAGCTAGTGGGGAGGAGATGCTGGTGTTTGTCGGTTGGTTTCGAGTACATGTCTATATGGAGATTATTTTCTACCAGTCTGGTTGTTGTGTCTAGGAAAACGGCAGAAATCTCCAAATCAAACCAAAATTCTTTCTCATCAATCGTTTTCCAAATATATTTTTCAATATCTTCCTATAAATTACACTAATACATTATTGTATTTTTTGCAATTAAAACGATGCTTTTTATGTATTTGTGAATAATGAAATAGTGATGCGGCGTGTTTAACAAAATCTCCTTATTTGGACGGGGTGGTCATGGGATATGTCTGAAAACGTATTTGTAACCAAAAATATTGGTTTTCCTAAACAAAAATGGCTTGAGATAAAACAAAATGTATCCTGGATCGAAAGAAAATCACAGCCCCAGCCCACTCCCCTCCCCGCAATAAAATTAAATGGTCAGTCAATTATACCCAAACGTTTATTCTCAGATGGTATGTTACAGGTCTTTTCTGTATTGTTTTATTTTATTTTTAAAACTTAGTATAATAACGTTCCGCCGTAAACTTTTATTCTAGGTAATCCCAAAGTCAGATTTAAAACTCATGCAGTGGATAGATAACTAAACTATTGATTAAAACGAAATTATCTGATTTTTCCTACTTGTAAGTTGGAAAACCTCCTATAAAAACTGTGCCTGTTCTATTCTGCTTGTTTTGTTTCTGTTCTGTTTTAAAATCTCTGCCTCCCATTGTTTTGATCTGCTGGTCAATAGCCAGATGAGCTCAAATGATAGCCCATTCTCTGTCGATTCTCGTGTGTGTCTTAGTACAAGTTTGTTATCATTATTTCTGCTAAACTACTTGGATGAATGGCATGGAACTTTACAAGTACATTCATCAGACGAGCTAGTTGGTCAGAAATTAAAATTATATTTATTTAACATCAAATACGGCTACCACAAGAGTCATCTTGAAAAACATTTCATCGCTACTTCTCCTTGGCGGATGGTTACGTCGACACGGGGACCGCTCTGGTAGTTAGAGCATCCTCTGATGCAGGAGGTTGCAGGATTGAACTCCGGCCGAGTCATACCAAAGACTTATAAAAATGGTACAAACAACAGCCTCGCTAGGCGCTCAGCATTAAGAGGTTAGTGTTAGGACTGGTCGGCCTTGTGTCAGGATAATGTGACGGGGTGGGACACATGCTACAGTAGAAATGGAATACCGGGATTCTAGCTCAAGGACCCTATTTTAGGTCCCGACCGGGACCCCACCCACCACGGCCAACATTTTTTTTAATCAAAATGATAACAAGGTTACTATCCTAAGTTTATTTCATAGTTTGTTTCGTAGATTATTGTATTATTGTTATTGTCATACCCTATCATCAGAAGGGATTCTGGCTCATAGACCCTATTTTAGACTAGGGACCAGGTGGTGGCTGATGAAAGTACAGTTATTTATTATCCATTCTGACTCAGAAACATTATTTTATTCCTGTGATGGCTGATAATAGAACAATTATTTTCAGATTCCAAGGCTATATTATGAATTCTGGCTCAGAGACTAGGGAATAGTAATGGCCTATTATTTTCACATTACGAATCTTCTGCTATCGATTCGGTTTCTGGATCAAGGTTGGAGGCAAGTTCTTGTTGGATTGTTTCTAAAGTTTAGACAAACTTTCATACCCTATCATCACCATATTTGTTTTTTTTTTTATAATTATTTTCATACTTGCTAACTCATATTGGTAGAATATCTGTTGACATACTGTCAATAATATGGAACTCGCTTATTAAACCGTCCATATCATATTTTACGCCTCGCAAATAAGATCGTATCTGATCAAAAATATTTTTATGAGTAATACTCGCTGTTTTGCAGGCATTGCTTTTGTCTCAAGTCGAGGGACAATTTTTTTGCAAACTGTTGCAAGAAAAAAAACAACACCGGATATTTAAGTGATACTCGCTGTTTTGCAGGCATTTTTTGGTCTCAAGTCGAGACTCAATTTTTTTACACGCTGTTGAAAGAGAAATACCAACACCAGATATTATTAACAAAAACGAATTTAATGATGTTCCTCTTGAAATTATGCCAGATCCAGTCATTAGTGGTGGTAAATATGATATTACTCAAAGTATTCTACTATAATACTTGTAACATTGTTTCACGCACCAGAGGTTTTATGATAATATCTGTAATATTGCATTAATGCGTCAACATCTTGTTTTGGAATTTTCCCTGAAATATGATTGAAATCGATGATATGTTTTTTCATTATACAAATATTTGCTTACAGGTTTTACTCAATAGTAAAAGTTCAATGTTAACTTTGACTACGATAGTGTGTATATTTACACAATTAACCCACAACAGGATAAATACGAATTATTGAGCTAGTACAATGATAAACGTCGAGACGAGCTTGTCACTGATAATGATATATTTATGATCAAACAACTACAGGAATTAATTTCAGTAAATGAACTTGATCCGTCCGAGCATAAGATAATTGTATTTGACGATACCCCTCTAAACAACGAGGAGATGAATAAAATAAGATCTAATTTTCATTATCACGTAATAAAAGATGTAATTCTGTCTACCTTGCTTAAGGATTTTACAATGTTGACAGGTTTATTAGGCGAAATACAGGATGTTTGATATTATTTCCCGGACTATATAATGTTGATATAAGAAATATTGCAAACGAGCAATGTGGTGATGGAACAAACGATAAATATATTGAATTATATCATCAGGCGACCAAACATAAATATCAATTTTTCCTTTTTGATAAGCTCGCACGTGATCCAGCTAAGATGTTTCGTTGTTGTATTGACACATTTTTATAACTGAATTTTATGATGCATGTAAAAAATAAAGAATGGACGAGCATCAATAACGAATTGAGCTACTAAGGAAGTTCGTTGCAACTCGAGCTGCTTTTAAGAAAAAAGTGGAAGAAGCATGTCGAGGACAAGTTCAGGCAGAAGAAACAGCCGCTAGTTTCTTTAAACTTGTTACTGAAACGTATATTGTCAAAGATCCTGAAGTGTCAGCAATATCTCCAGAAGAACTAAAGAAATACAAGAAAAAGGTTTATTAGGTTTACTCGGAGAAAGAACAACAGAGGAAACAAAAAAAAAAATGGAAAAGGAACTTGTAAGAAACATTGCTGATCCCGCTGTTCGACAGGCTGAATTTGATAGATTAATGAACAACCCTCTTATGCTTCAGCATGCGATAACAAGGTTGACAGTTGATCCAACTGAGTTGAGAAGGTTAATAAAATATGTGTCAGAGCGAACTAAGGAATTGTCTTAGCAACAAAAAATGATTACTGAAACTACCATGGAAATAATGCTTCTTCAAATACAGAAAATATTTTACAGAAAGCAAGCTAGGAAAAATACAGGACTTTGAGTATAATGAATTTATTAACAAATATTTGAAAGATGAAAATCTTAGCGACCTTCACAACATTCGAAAATGGTCAGGAGATGATTAAAAAAAACTACAAAGAATTTTAAATGAAAACTTAAAGATTTTAGTACATCTGAAGAAGCGATTAAAGAAGCTAGCACAAATAGAGAAATGTTATTTATGTCAGATACAATGAGAGACGGAGTTATTGCTAAGGTTTTGAGTAAAACAGCAATACAATATAAAAATAGACCAGATGATTATAGTAAAGGTTGGAAATTTAAAAGACTGTTCGATAAATACGAAAGTCAACAAGATAGAAGATTGCCGGAGGAAAGAGAAACCGCCGGATCTGGCGTTACAGTTTTTATATCAAACGCAGAAATAGTTGACAGACTATTGTTATTGATATCATCTAAAGAAGTTGGTAATGAAAGTTGAGAAATTGACAACAAAATTATTGATATACTAGATCATCTTAGATCGAGCCAATTACTAACATCAGACGAGTACAAAAGTTTACATAGCGATCTTATCTAACAACATTTTTGCTCGATTCATCCAAACAACGATTGACAGCGCAAACGTTTATGTCTACTATAATCCGCCAATAACACTAGATCCTGATAGACAGGACGAAATCAGATTAATTTCTGCTACAGTATGGCTCTCTATAGCAAATGTGAAGCAGAACGTCAATGATGACTTTTAATTCTGGAGCATGGGTATCAATAAAAATAAGACAGAGAGCGTATAACGTAACCGATATTAACAAAACGATAAAAGAACTGATCGGCAAACCAGCCGCAGATAATTTTGAGCTGCGAGCCAGGATTACATTAAAAAATATTTTGATAATCGATTTATCACCAGCGAATAGTATTGCGTTGCTGTTAGGCTTTAAAAACCAGCAGTATGGCAGTGATGCAGAACAACGTGTATCATATGACGGTGATCTGCCAGTCAACATAACACAAATGAATACAATATTGATTAATTGTTCTATTGCAGTAAGATCTTATTCAGCTAAGGAAAGTCAAGGTCAAACGATCTATAGGTTTTTGCCTGATGTTCCGCCTGGGTCATTAATGCAAATTAATCCTCGACAAATAATATACTATCCGATTCCTCCTGAAAATCAAATAATGAGTATAACAATGCAACTCACAGACCAATCGGGTAGACAAGTAGATCTTAACAATGAAATTGTCACGTATTACTTACACCTACGCGCATCGACATAGTTGTCGGCGTAAATTTTGTAAGCCTATATTTTATATAACAAAGATGAGACAAAAAAAGTTTACAGAAGAAAAAATGTAGGTGGTTGTTTTTGAAATATATTTACAAAAATAGCTGAAAACATCCCAGGAATTGCGCGTAAAGTAGCACCAATTGCACTTGATGCAGGTAAAGCTTTTTCTAGTAGTGCTGGCACTGCATTAGGACAAAACGTCACTGATAAACTTAAAGGCAGCCCACCACTTTCAGCATTGGAAATAAAACGAGCAATATCAGATATTGCACCAATAAAAGAAACAGAACGAGCTATGACAGCTACCTCAAAAAAATTATTATCACCACGCGGTGAGACGGTAATACGTAAACTTGTAAAGAAAACAAGACCTATGACGCCTGCTGCTTTTTAATGTCACAATTTTGAGTACCACACTTTGTGTGGCAAAATAAAATAATGTCCGTTAAACATTATCTCGACCTTGCCAAAGAATAGGATACCGACAACACAGTGACAGAATTCGAGTATATTGAGTACCTTGATGGAAACTAAATCGAACCAAATAAGGCTGGTGTCAGAATTTTTAATACTACCGATGAAAACGTATTTCTATTACCGCACAAGGCGGTGTTAGATGTGAGGGGCCAATTATTAACTGCGATAGGTGGTAATATTGCAGCTGGTACAGAAATTGCACTTGTCAATAACGGCTGGAGCTTATTCAAAAGTGCACGGTATCAACTGGCCAATCAAACCGTGGAAGATATTTCAATGCACTTGCCAATAGCGAGTACAATGCTCAACATTATTTCGTTCAGTGATGAAGTTGTAAAAGGAAATGAGGTTTCAATCTCAGAGACCCCCTTTCCCCTCCAAAACGCTTCAATCTTGACATATTGTTCACCAGCCTGTTTTAGCTCAAAATATGGTGACAAAATATGTAGTTTTTTTTAAGGGTGACAAAATATATTAGTCGGGAAAAGGGGGTGTCTGAGAGAGAACCAACTCATTTTCTCCTGCTACTAACATAACCACATTTTATGATAATCATTTTCATACCTGCTGACTTTCATTGGTACAATATCCGTTAACATAGTGTCAATAATACGGAACTCGCGTATTAAGTCGTCCATATCATATTTTACACTTCGCAAATAAGATCGTATCTGATCCAGACAATCTAGATTTATTTCTATTTAAGCAATAAAATATTATATAAGATGGGGTTTGAGAGAGCGTCAATAAGAAATGTTGGATTTGATCTAACAAACAGATTTTTTAAAAGATTTAATTCCATTAACTCTGCTTCGAGATATACTGGTATTGAACCTAATATAATAAGCGATTGCATTAAATACGTTGGTTATCATATATCGAGCAAGTACGGATCAGTATGGTCGTTTGCTGACAAAGACGATGAGCGAATAGCGGGTTGGACAACTGATCCAATGTTATTCATCGACAATATGGTTGATGTTTTATTTGACAATGATATTTCTAGCTCATATACATCTGCTAATAAAAATAAACAGCAGTGATGATAATCGGTCACCATTCCACGAGGTCCCTTCATTGCCAGTAAATCCTTTACCATGAGGTCCTTAGGGTCCTTCCTTATGGCGGTTATCACCCACAGGCACCCCATGAAGCCTTTTCTTTGGCGACATGCTTTCTGTATGTCCTTGTGTGAGGTTACCCTTCAGTGAGGTAACAAGGTTAAGAGCTCACACCACCCTACTGTTTATTTTTGAGGGGATTCCATAGACACACTTCCCGGCGAATTCCTAAATGCACGGAACTAAATTTTAGAAATTCAGAGAGCTGTATAGTTTTTTCAATTTGATGAACATCCCCCCCCCCCAAATCAAACCCCGGAGTGAGTGCAAAACAGCACCCACCACGTCGTTCGACGTGATGAGGAGTTAACATGAAATTCCTTGGGGTGAATCCCTCATCTATTATTAGAAAAATTGGCATCCCAACGCCCACCGTCGATATGTGTCGGTCACGGGATTAGAATTCAAGACCTCGAGTACGAGAATTCGACATTATCACACTGAGCTAAGGCTTCTTCTTACAAATATACGTTTGAGAAATTATTATGAAGTTACCTAACGGGAAATTCCTACAAGTGATCAGTATTTTCTGATTCTGAAAAATATTATTATAAAATAAATCATGTAACCTACGATTTTACACATTTCTGCCTGGCTAAAATACATAACTGCCAGAACCATGTGTACAGGAGATGAAGTGACATGTGTGTTTGGATCAATACAACGGCTCGATTTCTTCAGTCTAGACGAGCTTTATATTACTGCGGGCGATCTGTAGCGTGGTTATTTTAATTTTCCAAACACAAATGTTATTGCTGTGTGATTACAAAAAGGGCAGCTTGTATTTTGTATTTATTGATACAATTACTGGACGACATATGGTTTTATTCAATGACAAAGAGAAACATGTCAGTCAAGCATTACGTCTACGATGACACGAAAAAATATAGCGCTCTGTGATATTTGACGCAATAACAAGGGAGACAACCTGTCAGAGAGAGATTTGCTTGACAGAGTTATCTCCATTCAAAATGCAAATGAGACAGGGTATCTTATTTTAAAGAACTTACTCACCTATTATCAATATATCAACAGCAGACATCAAAAATAATTCAATATCGTGTATATACAAATACAGTTTAATTTTTCCGCTTACTTTTCGATGACATTCAAAAAACTCTTTCATTGCTATCCTGGTGAGAATATACTTACCACCTTTTGCAAAAACCCTCGACCGGTTCAAGTCGATATTTATTTTTGTATATTTTTCTTGACTAATCGGATCGTGAAGGTTATCGTATTTCAGTTTAAGATCATCTCTCAACTTTTCAAGATAATCAAACTATTTGCTGTTTTCTGATTTGATAAGCGAGAGTTTTATTCTATCAAATTTACTAAAAGAAATACCTGACATTTCATCATTAAATTCAAATGATAATTGCTGACCATTAATTATTAATTTTTTAATTTTGCTACTAACTCCATCGACTAATGTTGAATTTTCGAACATTATTTTTAATGTTAGACAAAATTAATTAAATATGTCACCAGTACTGGCATAGTGTCCAATAGCTAGTGTATTAATTCCGTCCTCGCAATATCTCTTATCGTTAAATTTACTTAGTCCACGTTTTACAATTGTATCTGTTTCAAGTTTGTGATGATTTGCTCTAATAACATTTGTTTTAATAAAATTAGTGCAGCTGTTTATCGCTGCTTTAAAATAATCAAATTTCATACATTTTTTTCACATACCCACGAGGAATACCTTTTGTTTTGTTTTCTTTTGTCAATTTATTGTCATCTAAAATTACGGCGTACATTTTACTTCTTAGTCCAACAAATTCCTTAACTGGCACAAACATAAGTTCATTTTTCATCTTCCCAATAACTTTTTTATTTGCATCATCATGAAATCCACTACCTTTTGGATAATCCGATAAATCAAATAAGTCACGGTATTTATAAATATCCTGATAGACATCCTCACATTATTTATTATAAACTAGCCAATCCATATCCGTAAATAGCAACTCAGAATCTCGCCACTGCTTTTTGGTAAAATTATAGTGAAAATCGTACATCAGCCACTTTGATATATCAAGTACCGCTGCACCAACATAAATCGGTTTATTTAACTTTAAATGTGTCTTTCGTCGCTGTATTTCAACAAGGTGTTCATTAAATATTTTCATACTGACAAAACCGTCATCGTTAACTAATTTATTTCTGCGATTTATATTGCTTACAATTTCAATATTGACTAGCTTTCTAACATTTTCCATCGTCTTATCGAATACGGAATTGTTCATTAGCTTGAAAAAGTTTTTCTCAAAGTCAGTCTTAGCAATAGCACGATGTTTGGTATTTAAATTAATATAATCTGCTATCCACCGCGATTGATTAAATTTTAACACGCGATGAACTTTTTTCAGAATTAGGCTAGCATCCACATGCTTTTTAATATTTGTGTAATGTATCACGTAATTTCTTTTATTTAACACATTTGGAACTAGCTTATTAACAGCCGAAGGTTTTGCTGTTGTCATTGCCTGCTGTTCAGGTGATAATAAACTGTAGTCGATCATCATAGACTCGGCACAAAACGGATAGTCGTTATGTAGATCATGTAACGAACTAGGATAATCAAGATCAATTTAGACAAAATAACTGATATCTTTAGGAAGATTTTTCTCAGTTTCTTTAAGAAATTGATCTGGAGTTATTCAGTGAAATCCACTGCACGGCATTGGCTCTGACATTGCATAACCACACAAATTAACAATGTCCAGATAAATTATATATTTTGATGGAAGATTTTTATCATAATTTTTCAGATATTTATTATTAGCTACCGCATATTTCCTTGTTATAACGCTGATTCCGCCTCTAATACCTTTTTCAATACAATTAAACTTATCACCATCTGTCAAGAAATCCAATTGTATCTTACATGTTTTTAGCAGAGCATCCCACGACAATCCTGGCGCAGAATAATACCATCAAGGGTCTAGTCCATAATTTTTATGACTAACTTTACGAAACTCACGAAAACATCTACTAGTAATAATACATCTGTTTTCAAATATATGAGCTGCTCCGCGATATTGACCGGTTAGATGACAGTGATTGCGCACGTTTTGTTCAGACAACAACTTTTCACAGATACGACAATTAACTGCCTCATCAAAATCAAGTTGTTGCTTGGATGTTATTTTCATTGGAGCTGTTTTGGATAATCTGTTGAAAATTTTGTTAACATCGTCTATTAATTTTTTTAGTAACCACACGGCCGGACTTTCAGATTCACTATTTTTACATCTGTACAACTTTGCCGAACTTGAAAAATTATCGTTAGCGCAACAAACTACCTTATAAGCTGCTCCACAAGGAACATGTTGTATTTTTCTTGTATTTCATTTATTTGGAATATTTTCTGCGCCGGCCACAGGAACAAGCAGAAACTCGAAACCAGCATAAATGACAGACTCTTAGCTTATGATTATATTGTTTAAATTTTAAAACGTTTTCTTTCTCTCCTGGCATGGTTATTGTTTGAACGTTAGCACAGTATTTGAGATGCTCTTGCAGTTTTCCATCTTTAGAAAAACCTTGTAGGCATTTATAACAGAAAAAAAAATTCTTATTTTTATTTTATTATATTGTCTGCCAACTATGCCGTTAATTTTTTTTTTTTTATCTAGCTGTAATGTCCTTCATAACATAATAAATGTATTGTATTTTGTGCAGCATTCGCTGAAATATATCTCGGGTAAATATTTTCTTTTTCATCTAGTCCGGAAACATTTATTGAAATAGCGCTTTGTTTTTCAAACTTTGGTACCTTATTCCATGCCACTGGAAAAGTTATTTCGTTAAAAGTTAGCTCATTTTTGTACCGCAAATATTTTTCAACTCGGTCGGAGTTACACCTTTGAGGATGTCTAGCAGACACAATTGACCAACGATAACATTCGTTATCATTGTTTTTGACATTCATACAACATTTTTTGTTTTAAATTTTTTGGAGGGAGATCAACGTAAGAACTACCGCGAAGTGCGCTATATTTCATTGTGTGAAACTTCTTTTATCATTTCAAATTTCCAACCTGATCCTGATGCAGTAAATTTCTCGAATTATTTATTTCTTTCGTAATGTATTTCATCAGCGACTGAAGAAATATTTGTTCCAGCTAATATTTTTCGTGATTTAGCCGTTAGATATGGTTCTGCAAATTCGTTGGTAAAATCTACAGTATTAAGTATATCTTTTTGAAGCGCATGTAACTTTGATAAAATAGCATGATACTACACTATTAGCTTGATACTTTTATGAGCTGCAAGTTCTTGCGTTACAATCGGATACAGGAGATGAAATAGATTTGTAGAGTCAAAATTTGCTAAAATATTTTGATTATCAAATGTATAACTGTTATCGTAACCGTTGAAGGCAGTAGCAGTTTTTTCTGCTTTGATAAGGCTCTTTTTAGCAATATCTCGCAATTTCAGCATTATATAAAATATTTTATATATTTAACTAATTTGTTTAAAAATTTTCAGTTAGAGATATAAACTGCTATATAAAATAATGACAGAAAAATTTAAAATACATCCCACTAACTGTAGAAGAACAAACGCAGTATCATGTTCATCCAATCTACAATCATTATGCCGGGAATGCATTTGGATCTGTTATCCATACGAAATATGAAAAACCGTTTGGTATACCAACGCCAGCTGGAATCAAAATTTCAGTAAAAGGTGATAATGCGGAACGTGTTGAAGTGTTTAGAAAAGATTTTATTTAGACTTTGTTCTGTGGCAATATACCTGACGGACAAAGAGTTTATCGAGTAAATGGTTCGATAAACGGTGATAACATTGAAAATATAGCTTTACAAGATGAATTTCAACCGCATCCCGTGTTTGACTTGTATGTGGCCTCTGACAAAGGAATTATACGAAATAGAAAAACAAAAATAGGATTAGGAAATTTGCATAACACTGATTATTTTTTATAGTTTGTGGAACTAAAACTGATCGAGTTGGTTATTACAGCCACCCCTTCGTTTATGAAACTTTTAACGACGCTATTCCAAATGATTTGGTTATTGATCATATTAACAAAATTAAAACAGATAATCGTCTAGAAAATTTAGATTTGGTAACGTCAAAAGAAAATACTAAACGTGGGACAGGCGGTGGTAATAATTTAAAAAATTTTAAAAAACCAATTGTTTCAATAAATCTAGAAATTGGAAAAGAAATGAAATTTAAATCAATTACAGCTACTGCAAAATATCATAAAATTAATCCAGCTGCAGTAAAATTTGTAGCTGATGGTATAACCAAATCAGCAAATTCAACGTTAACCTGTCACAGATTTATTTTCAAATACTATGATTAATAATATTTTCAAGGTTACTTTTAGTTAGACAGCTGTGCGCGAACATTAGAGCATCTTCTCTGTTATATTTAGCCGTCATCAAATGATTTTCATTAAATTTATTTTTTTCTGCCGCGGTTAGCAAAATGTTATTTAGATCGCCGTGCTCTATAAAAATATCGACAGAGTTAAAATTATAACTAAACACATTTTCTTACAGCTTCAGCTAAATCTTTATAATTTAGCCTAATAGCTTTGTTGATGATATCTTATTTTTTCCATCATATATTATAAATTAGATAAAAATATATTATAATATGGAGTTGATGAAACGACTTGATGATATATATGCGGACGAAAATTTTATAGCAGATTTCATCTCCAGAGATTTTATAAAATGTGAGTCTGTTGGTTATACAGAAGATGACATTTAGTACAACAATGACGAGATTGTGGACGTGGTTGATAAAAAATATTACAGCAGACCGACAACTGGACGATATAATGTTAAGCATCATATCGCCAAGAAAATAATAAAATTAAATTTTACTATTACCGAGCAACAAATATTTTGGCAAATAGAGTGGATCTAAAAGTTGAAAATGACTTTAAAATGCTGTTTTCCAGCTCAAAATGTATCCTTCAAATGTATTTAGATTGATCAAACTGAGTGTTTCGAGGATTTTGTCTGTGAAGTTTGCGTTATAAGTATTTGAGACGTTTTTATTTTGTTGGGTTTAGTCTTTTGTCAGTTAAGCTTATATTGAGAGGACATCACTCACAAAATATACTACTATTGATATGTGCATTTTTCATAGATTTTTTTTCAAATAAGCTTTGTCAACGACATCTTTGTAGGGAAATATTTGTTTTCATTTGCTCGTATAGTATCTAGGTAGACCAATAAGCTAAAAAATTTTAAATATTTATTATACTTTATTTCATCTTTTTCTCACAATTTAGTATTACGTGTGTAAGATCTCTTAATGACCGATGTTTGTCAATCATTTATGGTGGCACAAAGATGCTTTAGGCAGTGTAAATTTTCTTCACGTGTTATCAATAGACTGAAAAAATATCCTTTTTCAGTAGTAACTTTATTTGTCATTCTCTTCTATAAGCCGTATGACTGATTTGTGTTTTGAGTGACATGTATTGCCTGTAGTATGGCTGCTTTTCAAGTGATTGCTTTATGCATTGTGACATCATGTGCTGTTTTAAATTATTATTCATAAACTCGATCTCTGTTTTGTGGAATCGTTGCAGTTGACCTTCAAATTGTACTTAGGAATTATCCGAATACAAATGTGTGCATTTTATTCAACAGAAAAAAAAAAACAACAAAACATAATATATTTCTTATTTGAACCTCACTGATTATACTTCCTAGCTTTCTTAGTTGAGTTCAAAACTTTCGTCTTCGAAAGTAAAATGTGACTATATATTTAACGAAACGTTAGACTCTTTCCTTACTTGATAGCAATTAATTAATAACTGTGATCTTCATCACAAATAGCTTTGAGCACACTTTTATGTTCCGGAATTGTAAAAGCATAGGTCTTAGTTTTACAGGTCGACATTGATGCTTATCTCATACAATCGTGAAATATTTCAATCACATCTATGAAATATGATGTATTGAACATAATGCATACTGAACGTTTTCGTTTTCTCTATTGTCGGACTGGTCTAGTGTTTATCTTGTTGACATTTAGTTTTGAGTGTTCTTGTATATATCGAGACATAAAAGTAAACAATCTTAATTGCCAGCTTCCACATATACAAAATCTTAGAGTTCTCTCAGACAGCTCTCCGAAAGTAATTCCTTCTATTGTCCTCCACAACCTTTGCCACAAACACTGAAACAGAGCTAGAGTTTACTGTATCGCCTGACAGCGTCAGGGTAGAATGACACTTTAGATCGACGACTCACGCCCTGTCATGGCTGTCCCATTAGTCAACCAAATTTTATTTTTTCTCATCCTCATGTAAAGCACATAGTTAATTACTTCTGTCACAGACAAACGGCCTATTAGAAGGTGAACTACTGTTTTCCTTACTCACATGAATGATTGTTCAAAATATTTTATATTTAAAGATAGCTTGCAAATATACCAAAATGAGAAATTTCAGCAACAGTTATATTTTTTTTAATGTATCTTTCTCTTTGATCGGATTAAAGGTCATAATCCTGATTGCATTGCATGGTTAATGGCTGAGAATATCACCTTTTAGAAATGAAGTTATTAATGACACTGCACGCCTTTTGGATAGGGATTAAGTGGCATACATGCTGTATTTATGACTGCATACACTAAGTTGAAACAATAACTCTAAGGGTGACAAGGCTACTAATTTTATTACAATACAACAAAAATCCATTTTAACAGTATAATTCTTTTCAAAGAAAAATAGCAAGACACCAACATACAAGTGAAGTGATTTATTTTTCGTAGGAGGCATTTTTCATGACAAAGAAGCAAAGAAATAGACAAAAAATCTGACTGGATTCAAACTTAATATCACATATTTTCCATTCGCCCAAGTCAATGATCTACTGTGAACATACCGTACTATGTGGTGGAAAGTATCATAAATCATCATAAAACATTTTATGTTTCAAACAAGATATGTATGTATGTATGTATGTATGTATGTACGTGTATACTTTTAGAGAGCAAATTCTGAAATTGAATGAAAACTACCCAAAAGATTTGGTTTTCTAGAAATTAAATTTATGATATTGAACGGGTCTCTTGGGGGAAAATGCCCTTTAAGTTTGGCCTTGTCCAACTGGGCAACTGCAGATTAAGTGTAGTCTTTAAGATCTGATGCAAGAATATTGTAAGTATCTACGTTCATCAAGAATTTATTCGTATAGTAATTACCATGTCGGATCCATTACACTAGACAAACTGACTTTATTAGCAAAGCAATCACCCTGCTGGATCCATTACACCAGTCAACATGGCCGTAACAGCAAAGTAATCACTATATTGCATCCATTACGCTAGACATACTATCAGCAAAGCAAACACCATGTTGGATCCATTACGCAAGACAAATTGATTGTATCAGCCAATAATCACCAAGTTGGATCTATTACGCTAGACAAACTGACTTTACCAGTAGTAGCATGGTAACGTGGCCTTCAAGCAAGGTGACATGGAGAAGTATATAATACAGACATAAACAGACGGACGAACGATGTAAGACTATTCAGACTTATGTATCAACCATGTGTACTGGATTATTAAGAATATCTTGCTGAGTGCAATTTATGACATTTAAAAGCGTGTGAATATTGCAAATTAGTATACTGGGATACATATATGGAATTTATAAAACTGATCTGACATGACTTGTCAGTGACAAAATACAAAAGAAATTTTAGTATCCTCTCTTGCAACTCGAAAGCCCTGAACATCTTCCTGTTACATCCTTCGCTGAGATTGGAAGACTGCGGTATGGACCTGGAAAATACAACGGACTGATTTAATTTACTGCCACCTCGAATCACTTGGGCTAATTTTGCTTTCCTAAATATTAAACAGTCAAGTGCATATATTAATTATCATCGTCATCGTCATCATCATTTTCATCGCCATCGTAATTACCACCATCATAGTAAACTTATAATCAAATGGACGTCAAATTTTAATGTATCGAAATAAATGAATTAAAGCTTCAAGTTTTATTAGTAAACAAATCTGAAATGGGCTTTTTGCATTTCTTTCCTGTTTACTGTACCATCAAAAAATGCACATTGTATAGAGGCAACTGGAGTGCCATCGCAAAGAAACACCGTAACTACCGACCGATCTTCATCTGAGCTGGATTTTATTCTGCAACCTTCTAATCACGAATCCGGCCGACAAACTATTGTAACACTGGATACAACTTAAAGAATGTACTCACGTATCTCGGTCCTTTCTTAACACACAACCCTTGTTGACACCACTGCACAAAGAGAGAACAAAATATTTAAAAAGTGATAATTGATGCATATTTGAAAAGAATAGAAAGCGAACCTTAAGATTTCAAAGAAATAGACACATCTGCTTCTTAGTTTGATTGGTCTGCAAGTTAGTACATATGGCTGAATAAATGACTATATTTACGTTGGAATTATTGCACAAGAGATTTTATGGTTTCATATAAAACCAAATACAATGTTATTATAAAAGGTTAGAAATTACATTGCTTACGTCATAGACATTTCTTACGAACTGTCATCTGATTAAAGAGTTTCTTGCAGTCTAAAATTCCAACCAAAATGTTCTTCATAATTCTTAGCAGAGAGAGAAAGACAGTGAAAGAGACAGATATATAGACACACACAGAGAGAGAAAGAGAGACACATAGAGAGATACAGAGAGATTACCATATTTATTCCGCATGTGGTTCCAGGAGCTGCACTGAAATATATATCCATGCATTTGAAGGTCTTTGGATCCGTGCAATACATGAACCGACAGATCCTTCCAGGAAGTGCCTTTAAAAAACAAAAAACAAAGACGTGTACATCGAAGTGCATGGGGTTACGTGATCAACCAAGCTCACTAAGCTGCACCGTTTAATGTGGTATAATGGCATTCGATCATAGAACGCAGTTTTTGAAACCAACTATTACACTCTTGTCACCCTCTATATTGCTCCTCAAAGCTACAAGCAAGACCCCAGATTCAGGCACATACCGTTGCAAAGGCAAGCGTTCCTTCATTGGCAACATATTGCCGAGATTCCGTCCGTTGCTCACAACTTAGAATCAGGTCAAAACGTAATAGTCAGCTATACGATACATACAAGAACCTGCTTGTCCATTATTTGTGCTCAATTTGGTACTCTTATATCTCTTGGAGTAAATTGCCTCTAGTGATTATAGCATTTAAGAGTCCAGAATTATTTGTATTTTACGTTAAGTGTTTCTTTAGCATATTTAAGTTACGTATGTGAGACTGTCAGACATTCCCAAGGAAAACTCAACGAAAACTTAATTTAAAGTAGTACAAATTCATTTATAAAATCCACCTTCGAAAGGGCGAACTATATTTCCGGAGTACGTTAATATGAACCCAATCTTTTTTTTTCCAGAATACAATTACCCCAGAGAAATAATTCATGTAAAGCAGTAACACTTCAGCTGTTTAACCCTTCTTTGAAAATAGTACCAATCTTCCTGTAGGAACATTAATAAAAGAAAATTTCATAGTAACCTAGCCACAAGTAAGGTCTTCTTTGTTTAAACATGCCATATTTCCAGATGAAATATAGAGGGTAACTTTAATAAGAACGAAGTAAAGAATTGGTGCAAAAGAGCAGCAACACAATCATGGAACTAATCTTCGTAAAAATCAACAGTTGTCAACAGGGAGAATCATGCAGTTGTCGAACTTAACGTTGCATGAATTCATGTTTTGTCAGGACAGAAAAGTAATAAAGGAACAAGTAAATTTTTACCTCATTGTAACTCAATAAATCTAATCCGGAATAAGGTAATAGGATTATCGGTGATGCCGTGAACCATTTTAAATTGTCTTTGCATGGTGGGTTGCATGACTACAATGCAAAGAAGATAGTTTAATGATTTGTATGCCCGTTTCTTTAACAGAAGTAGCCATTGTAAGTCATTTCATCGTATTGCGTGGAAATAATCTCAAATTCACCATCTTAACCATTGTTACTGATTTTATCGTACTGTAAGGAAATATATTCTCACCATCTTAACCGTTGTCAATGATTTCATCGTGCTGTAAGCAAATATTTTCTAATTCAAATTCTTGGCGTGCACCTTCTATGGCTTCAAATGATGTCCTGTGTGTGATTTCCAATCTAACCTCATGTGGAACAACACATGATGAAATGGATAATGATGTATTAGTATATGGAATTCAAATGGTATTCTAAATTTCTTTCTGCGTACTGTGACCTGAAATGCTTCTTTACCATTTTTAGTTTCCATTACTTACTCTAAACTATATTTAGTTTCGTCTTACAGGAATTGGCAGTCTCCAATCTGTAAACGTGACAAAAAAAATGTAGTAATTCAGACACAATATCAACACTTCTGTAATAAATAATTATCTTAATATTAGGCATGTTCCTAAATTGTTTACAATTGTATTGTAAGAACCTCATTTAACACTTATATGGAACGACAACATACCAGGTGCAATTAAAACATTTGGCTCTAACCTAAGTATTGCCACTTGAAGCATTTATTTACATTTTGTACTATGTGTGTGTTTGTGTCTGTAGTACAACGTTGCTTCAAATTATAATATTTACCCCACGTGGTGTTTATAGCTGTTCATGACGAATTATATATTTTCCACATGTCGTCATCTGTCATGTTTTAATCCGCTAAACCTCAGAGCTTGTTCTCTCTCTAATTTCAGATTAATATGAGTTGAAGAATAAGAAAAGAAATTTTTTTAAGTCATGTATATTCTAAGTTACCAAAGCTATCATTTTCTCCAAATCGTTCAATTAAATAATCGAACGACTTTGCTCTGGTTTTTTTTAATTGCTATGTTTTTTGTCTTTGTTTTAATTTTTTAATTTTTGGGGTATTTCGTTAAAAATCCTGCTATTGATTAACTATTTAGTTAAAGGTAAAGACACATGAGCAAATCCATATTAAACACCGTTGATTCATTACCTTATTTTATTAATTCTGGTGTTGACTGGAATGGTTTCTTTTGAGAGATCTCTTTTACAAGTACCTGTTTACGGCTGTAATGTTTTTGTTTTGCATTCAATATGGTCTTTTCTTAGTTATTTCCCCCTTTTACCTAACTCATAAATACTCCCTTGTAACACACCAATATTGATAAGTACTTCTATCTATGTAAAACCCATGGTGTCTGTTTAAAAATCTCCGATTTTAGTAGTGAGCTCATCTTGAAGAGTTCATCAGGTTATGATCTATGAGTTCATTAATCTTATCACAAACATCAGTAAAATACCAATAGAAAGAGGTTGTTATAGACCAAACCATACTTTCATTCATTTTTATTTTGCTTTATTTTCCTCTTTCCTTTGGTTGTTTCTGTGACTTCATTTCTTTCATTTGTCACTGTGATAAACTATTATCGTTAGCTGTAAGTATATCTTGCAACTGTGACAAACTAGCATTGTTAGCGGTAAGTGTATCTTCAAACTTCTTCATAAAAATTTACAGCAACCGAATGACCTATTAGCTTTTCATCGTTCTGTCAGTTTTCGTGTTTATAATTCCTCCATATGAGTCCCGAAGGCAGATATGTAACTGCTTATCTTTCGTTCAGTGGGTTATAACAATTACAGCCTCTCTGGCATTTATCCAGTTCTTTCTATATAATATTTCGCCAGGTATGTATAGCTATGTATAAGGTAATGAAACACTTGGTAAATAAATCATGAGGATTTGAAATATTCTTCTTACTCTTTTGTTTTATTATTCGGAGATTTAGTTATTAATGTTAACTTGAAGATTGTCATTAAGAATGTTCTCTCCATATTTATAGAGCTTTCCAATGTCACTCAGAAACATGAGTAGCGGCCATTGAAGAAAGTGTGTCTTATT
Organism: Megalonaias nervosa; assembly: GCA_016617855.1. Taxonomy (NCBI): domain Eukaryota; kingdom Metazoa; phylum Mollusca; class Bivalvia; order Unionida; family Unionidae; genus Megalonaias; species Megalonaias nervosa. The sequence continues at coordinate 37,761 of JAECUM010014170.1, read as the reverse complement.
GATCTGCCAAAGGAAAATGGAATAACATTTCATGTTTACAAATCTGCAGCTGTGTTCAGTTCAGAAGATGCCTCTATAAATCTTTGATTATGAAGTTATCGCAATACATTGCTGTGGTCATTTATTAACACTAAGTAAGACATATTTTGTTTATTCTTTTTTATTGATGCAACAGAATATATTCTATTAGATCATTGCAACATTGTAATAATCAACTCAGCAAGAGCTGGAAATTTAAATGTGGTGCAAAATATCATCAAATATGATACATGATTAAAAATACGTCACAACGACTGACGGTGTTGATATCAAATATCGTTTGATTTCTTGAGAATCTTTTGATTTGCTATTTTAAAAAAAAAAAAACAACAATAATGTTTTCACCGGTTGATCACAAGATGTATGGGCTCTAGTGAAAACAGGTCTTGAAAAGAACGCCTCAACAAAAAATAATAGATGAACAAATTATAAAAGAAAAAGCTTTTATTATTGTGGAGGTTGCAAATAACGTATTCTAAACCATTTTAATCCATGTTTCCTAAACCATTTTCTCTTTCGTCTAAAAGAATTTACCTGTCTAACAGAAATACATCTTTTATAAAAGTAGTTCCTTGATGTGTGATTAATGTAACAAATTCATCGATTGCAAAACACACATAACACATCATTTATAGTTAGTTTCTGTGTTTTGGACTTTCACTAACATGCTGTAGTTGATCAGCATAGCTTCTGTAGCTTTGTTGTGTGTGCATTTTGTTAAGTAATAATATGTGTTCAAAAGTTACTAAACTGGTATTCAATGTAGAATTTCCTTTCAAATTGCACGAATCTGCTCAATATCTTATTCCATTTCTTCTTCATATAATCTACGTTTTATTCAGTCTAACATTTGTTTCAAAATTGATTTGGAAAAAACCTCACTAAATACATCACTCAGTGTATAATTAAATCTTAGAATGAATTTCGTATGCTTTCTTTACTTCTTTATGTCATTATTTCCAGCTACCGGTAAGTCAAAGTTTTTCATGTTGTTTTCCATCAAAAGTGATGCAATGGAAAAGTGTTGGGTTTAAAATCAGAGATGATTTGTGGCTGAGCCAGAAATCGTACTGTTTAAGAACATGATCATGATGGGTACAGTGTTGGCTTTTAAAATTGTTTTGTCTTCTGGGGTGGGTGTTAAGATGTAAAGTCAAAATATGGATTTTCATGGCCTGATGTGACACAAAACGCAATTACACTGCTGATGTTCGAGGCAAAGATTGCAAATATGATCGAATAAATATTACATGTTCGTACGCCAACAGCGTTATATTAGGAACCGTTTGGAATTTCTGAATAAAGGAACATTCTTACTTTATTTTGCTTCAGACGAGTAAGTGCCAATGCATCAGGCAGTCGGAATATCATTCCGGTAAATAAACAGATCAAAGTTAAACCAGCAAGCAGGCGTATCACACGTATCTCAGATTAACAAATCATTTAACATTGTGCATATTATTACCAATTATATTTGACTATAGCAACTCCAAACTCCCTTGGAATGAAAACGCAGTTTAGGCAGTTGGCAAATTCTCTCTTAGATATTGGCGATATGTATATAAATAACAGCTGATGTAGTGATTGATTTTCAAACTAATGTCTTATGCGAACCTTTCATCCTTGAATATATGATTCCAGTGTATCTTTGGATTATTTTTTTTTTTTTTTTTTTTTCTTTTAAATTTGTGGACTTTGCAAATCTGAATGTGAGCTTTCGTTTTCTTCTATGTATAATTCGTGTCAGTTTGCACGGTCTTCCAAGCACAAACTACATTACTTACTCCACAATGTCACTGAAGTTTTTGCATTACCTGTGCTGAACTCTCTGAACCTGTCCAGATTATTGTGGCAAAATGAGAAATGCAAAGAACACTAGTTTCCTTGGTACTAGAAAGGAAAACAGCAAGCCGTAACTATGTCAGCTACAAATTCACAATCTGGGGGCTTGGTTAGTTAAGATGTGAGCAGTGCTGCCATACTTTAGAAGGACCTTTTCGAAATAAAAGCTGCCATTAATTCATTAATGACGAGAGAGGAGTTAAGCATCTGACATAGTATGCTAGCTGTTTGATACACTTAAAGTCGATCTAATGAAAAAAGTGTAAATTGAAAATTGTGAACAAAACAAAATAGTTGGAAGAGAAAATTGAATCACTGAACTTTAAAAAAAAAACAGAAAAAGAAAACAGGTTGAAACAAGAATTAGAGAACTCGAGGAAAGAAAGTTAAAAGCTAGAGGAAGAAATTTAAAACAAAATGAAGATCGCGCTAAGGAAGCCATGAATACTCCAAACTATAATAAACAATATTTATGAATTAAAAGCATCAAAAGTTTCAACTTCCCTGAACAACAAAATGAAACTGTCAGAGCAACGTTCGCAGATATGGTGAAAAATGTAACAGTCCAAGTAGTAGCTGAGAGGGATATTCTTGCAATACATCGGATCCCTGCGAAAGGTGGTGCCTCAAAGCCAGGAATTGTGAAATTTTGGAATGCAGAATCCAAAGTTAATATCGCCAGGAAGAAAAGGGATTTTAAGAGCAAATTCAATGTAAGAATAGTGGAAGATGTCACTTGGCAAAATATGCGATTCTTAAATAAATTGACCACCCATCCAAAAGTTGAATCTTCCTGGTATTACAATTGCAGTGTGCAGGCCAAAACAAATGCTGGCAAAAGGTACAAATTTGACCTTTTTGATGACACTAATAAAACAATCAATACCAATCTGGATGTGACATACGTTTTCATAGTGATTCGGCTTACACTTGGAAGAATAAAACTTTGCAACCAAAGATGTGAAAAACAAATTTTTTCTCGCCTATGTATCTACTGGAGTAGGAAAGTCACTTTAATAGCAAGACAAAGCCTATAATGGGTAAGAAATTTCACATGATCTTGCAGTTTAATTTGGACTTGTGCTAAACTTGTGCTTGATCTGAAAAGAATGAGTATAAGACGTTCGTGTTGGTCATAAATTTGTCAAATGTATACATGTCTGTGGGTATGTATATGTGCATATATGAATGTATATGTATGCATGTATGCATGTAGGTATGTATGTATGTATGTATGTATGCATGCATGTATGTATGTATGCATGTATGTATGTATGTGAGTACGTATGTATGTATGTATGTATGTATGTATGTATGTATGTGTACGTGTGGTTGTGTGTGTGAAAGTGTCTATCTGTCTTTTGTTTCACTAACATTACACGCATATACATGTCCAACAAATTGATGAAGAACTTGTATATAATGGCTTTTAATCGTTTGGAAAAGGAGGAAAATGAACGAATACAATCTGTGGTTTTTATTGTCTTTTTTATACAGGTACACTGTATTGATCTTAAAAGTTTACAAGTATATCAACACCCTAGTGTACAACAGACTGCATGTTTCTTTATTTTGGGCAACATCATAATGTACCCAGTGATGCATGATATTGTGCTAAACGTATCACCTTTTTAGAAATGTTGTGGTTGTGTAAGAGTGTATCCCAAGGTAAAAGGGAGTTATGTTTATGATATTGATTGTGTAATGCATAGTTATATATTAGATCTTCAAACTTTCAACTCAAAAACAGAACTAGAAATGGATACCCAGATTAAAATTTTATCAATGAATGCTAGGGGTCTACATAGTTCCAATTTAGAAAGAAGAGATATTTTCTGCTGGGTGAAACACATGAATGCATCCGTTAAATGACTACAGGAGAAACATAGTACTTGTGACCCAAATTTAAAACTTACACGAAAAGATGTCTTTGTAGAAAATAAAAACTTGTATTATCTTGTCAACTTTCTAATCTTGCTTGCAAAATAGGTTATATACAGATCACGTTGTGCACGAAAAATCCCAAAATCGTGCCCATTATAAACATTGTGTTAGATCGTAGAAAAAGCTGGAAAAATATATTGCTAAAATGAATAACAGAACTGATAAGTTTAAGGAAAAGTGGACCCTTTTATCAACTTTGTGTTTCACTTCTTAATTTTTATTTACTTTCGCATTAAAGGAACAAACAGGCAATGTAAAACACAGTTGAGGTTGTAAATGAGAGGCTCTTTTGTACAATGTTTGAGAGTTTACCAGTCTGTGTGTGCTAGTGTGTTTACGTGTGTGTTGTATCTAAGTAACGGAGCATCAGTAAAGCCCAAAATGGAAAATAATCTTAGCGTAATGCCGCATACACCTGGTCAGGTGGTGATGTAAAGGGACGTTTATAATCCTGGCAACTTATGTTGAATTAAATAATGTGAACAGACACTGAAATTTAAAATGCAAAATAAAAGATAAAAGAACAAATAGAAAAAACCCTCACTTTGGTTACAATTCTGATCATTCTTCACCACAATCATGTCGTGTACATCTATTTTCGCTCTATAATACATATTTTTGATATAGTGTGTGTGTGTGTGTGTGTGTGTGTGTGTGTGTGTGTGTGTGTGTGTGTGTGTGTGTGTGTGTGTGTGTGTGTGTGTGTGTAACGTACTTTAACTATTTTTCAGTCATATCGCTACGATGTCTGCAGTGTGACAGTTTATAGTGATGTCTAGCACTGGGCACCATGCCGCAAACGCGTAGCATGATGTCCCCACCCAGTCACATTATCCTGACACCATCCGACCAGTCCTAACACTAACCTCTTAATGCTTACTGAATTGAACCCAGATCCGCGGGTAAACAATACCAATCGCCTTCGCTGCACGCACCAGTCTATATTCCATCAGGACAAAAATCCTATACTGTAAGTATGTTATCTTTTACTTTTATCCTTTACCTTGTATGGCCTCTTTAGAATTTTTACATGTTTGCTATATATATATATATATATATATATATATATATATATATATATATTATCCTAAAGGTTTTAGCATTTATTTTAAACTTTACCATTGACATGACTTATGTTGTATCGTACTATATAGTCAGAACTGAGCTGATGTACTCATGTACTGCTCATTAATCCTTGGCTTTAACTGTGTTTGTAATTAAATGCCACATAAAGGATTCTTGAGTGAAATAGGATTTGCGAGCACATTGAAAAGGTGATACTGCACACTTCCTACGCACACTGACACTTAGACTTGGTACATACCCCACAGTAAACGGATCCACGTCCCATGATGAGTTGACACTGCATAGACAGGGTGTACTTCTCTCCAGGCAGTGTGAACATAACCTTGTTCCATTCGTCCACTTCGGCTTTAATGAAGATAGGTTTCCTGGTTACACAATCTCTGAAATATGAAATGGATTGTTCACAGTGACAGAAATAGATATACATACATACATACATACATACAGACAGACTATTAGATAAACAGATAGATAGATAGATAGATGTATACAGACAGAGAGACATATAGATAGATATGAAATGTACCTAGCTGCATACCTTCCCACTGAGGTTTATACTTTTATCCGCGAGTGCCCTACCAACCTCCATATATATCAAATTGCTCGAATGTTTTTATGTGCATACGGGCATAAAATATATATTCTAAGAGGTCATGTTAAATGTTGATTCATCATCTTAACATTACAATTCAATTGCTGAGGGAACTGACCAACCAGGTTCCACAAATTGCTGTTAAAACCTTTGTTCTTCCTGATCAACTGATCACGGCAGGCACCTTTACCAAAATACATCTTCAACGAATGCAGTTCATAATCCTACTTGTCTCTATGTAGGTTGTACATACTTGTTCGCTAGTGTAGTCTTGAACGCCTCCACGGAACATTTAGAAAATAACCAGGGGTTCTTGGAGTATGCCTTGTTGGGATCAAAAGCTGGTACATGGGAAGACATAATAAAGTTATCTTCAGCCTTACAAGCTGTGGCATTGACGGCTCCGTCATGACGAGCTCCAAGGCTGGAACAGAAAATACAAGCAAGAAAAATAAACTCCATACAAAATTTAATACTTGGATTAATCACAATGTATACCGCAGTGAGTGCCGTTTATAATTTCCAGAATTGAAGAATAAAAATAATGTTTGTATTCTGTTTCTAAATAATGCTCCAGTCACAGATTTTACATATGAGGTAAGTGAAATTCCTCGAGGATGTCGGTAAAGAACCATATACAATATATGTCCCGCATAGACACAATGATCAGTTATAATTCGAATAAATTTCTTACTATTTATATAATTAGTCTTTGTTATTATGGTATTGTTCTTAAAAAAATAATATTCTTGAAAACATTAGAAATGTTTTATTCTCCTGAATTGTCACCCTTTAATTCCCAGTTAAATATTCATTTGTATACATTTTTTATCTTCTTAGTAAATTCTTACCATGCGGCTTGTACATTAATACGGGATTTGATGGTACGACATTCAAGCCATAATTGATTAATATGCAATCCAAAAGTAACTATTTTCTTGAAATCGACACACGTTCAATATATCCATTTATGTTTGTGTTTAATTTATCATGTCATTTGTACCTAAAAAGTCGTATACAGTTGTCCGGTGTTAGTGTCCTTCAGCACAATATGGCCCTGAATAAACTTGAAAGTGTAATTATCCCATTCTACAACATTTTTGTATACACATCTAATAAAGCTCTAAGATATATTTCATTAGAATGTAACAGCATTTTAGTATTGTCCTCAAGCTCACTTGATTTAGGTTCTACGTTAGTATTATTACAAATTGTTTAGAAATATTTGTAATATTTCTATAGTGAATCTCCCGGAAATGAACCTATTTGGTCCTAGTGTATAAAAATATATCGAAGTCTCTGCTGTTTCATGTGTTTTTATGTTTAGATTTGTACAAATCCTTTAATTGTAAATATTTTCTCTAATCATAAATCAAGAATTAATAAAGGACAACAAATGGATATAATTAAATGTCGTTATAGTCTCGATATCTATCGGCCAATTTTTAACGAATAGTTAACAACTTATTTCATAGTCTTATGTAAATCAACATTCTCATTTCTCGCGGCAAATAAAATTATTGTATAAATGTAACTATGATAAAAGGTGCGATAATCAAAAGCGTCAAATCGAAAAGGTTTGCTGATAATTCCGATTTACGTATTTTATGTCCATTGCACAGCTGTACATTAAGTATTCTCGCCGAAAGACGAGATACTGCTTTAAATGGAACAACCCAGAAAACAGATACAACGTTTAATCAACATTTGCACCTATTGAAACCTAGAATCAGCAAAAGGAAACATAAGTAGAAAGCAAGAGAACGCACATGAGGGATAGGGTACAAAAGTTGACTTACCTGTGACCAAGTTCATGTGCAGCAGTGGACATCGTCCTAAAATAATCATTCGAATGAACAATCTCAACTCTAGAACCAGACACACATACCTTCTGGAAATAGGATATACCTTAGAGGAAACAAAGAAAAGACTAGATCAATAATAACAAACTTAAATGATAACCAAAGATACCGATTAAACAACGTATCAATCCATACTTATTGTAACAAAATGTATTTGAGTCATTTAAATGAAATGGAATCGGACTGATCAAATACACTCGCGAATTGTAAAGCTAATGATAAACTTATTATGTCGACAGAAACAGGTATATATATATATATATATATATATATATATATATATATATATAATGTTGCCGCACATTTTAAGGACAGTTCCCATACTCTGCAAGATTTCTCCTTTCAACCTATTGCTATGGCTGATTCTGAGATGGAACGTCTGTTGTCTGTTAAAGGAAACCTACTTGATTCACCGTCGTAATACCGTATATCCAAAAGGTCTAAATTCTAAATTGTTAAACTCTATACGACATTCATTAATCATTTTTGTTTTAGTGTTTTAATTTTTTTATTATAATGTGTTATGTTCTTTAACTATGTTAAGACTAGTATTTGTATTATGTCCCCATTTTACAAATATTTAAGAATATTTTTATATTATTCTGATTTACAGGATAACTTAAATAGTGATCGTATAAACTAATATCATAAAAATAAGTTTACTAATTCATTAAGACAAAGAAACGGCATTATAAAATAAATTTACAATACATAATGATTAAATATTTATAAAATATTTATTTATTGATATCATTATTAGTATTATGAACATCATAAGTTTTTATTATATAATTTGAGTTTGATGAAATCTAGAACAATCGTTAATAATATATCAAGGCATAATGTATTTAAAAATGTGCATTGTACATAACACAAATATTAATAAAACTTGCTATCTCTATTTCTTCACAAATTTTGACCTAGTAATCAGCTGATATATATATATATATATATATATATATATACATATATATATATATATATATATAATCATATTGAATTCAGTTTGAATTCCGCCTGATGAAGAATAGAATATACATACCACATACATTACAAATAACATGGCATTTAAAGTGTTGGTGTAAAGCAAATTGATATACCAATACTATTGGTATATCAAATTGTGATTCGCCCATGGCACAATAATACGCATATAGAAACATTCTCGCAACCGTGTGCTACTGATTCTAGATCAATGATGAATTTCCACACCTTGATCATTAGAGACGTATGAAAAGAACGATTAAAAAGTGTTAATAATCCCCGTTTTCTAAACCAATTTAATATGGTACACAATCATATCTTATTCCTTTCTGATTTCCATTCCTCCCTCCACTCTCATGCATAACGGAGAAAAACTACTCATAAATCTAGAGTGAGAGCGAAAACGTTTTTGGGTTGAATGAAAATCTTGAAATTGAACTTACACCAAGTAATCTACAAGAATATGATTTCTTCGTAACGGTATGTGTGTACCTTCCTTGGGATTTATCTACAGTGTTTATATAATCAATGATATAAAGTTGCAAATCCTGTCGACATTCTACGGTAAATTTCTCGGTTACGTGGTACACATAATGTCATGTATTTATGTTTTGTTGTTGTTGTTGTTTCTTAAACCTACTATAATGTTCTAAAAAGTATTAATTTAATATGAAAATGTATAAAGGCCGCCTCTCTCTTTCTCTGCTTCTCTTTGTCCCTGTCTCTCGCTGTCTCTTTCTCTGTCTCTCTGTCTCTGTCTCTCTCTGTCTCTCTTTTGCTCTCTCTCCGGACCATCGTAGCAGGCTACAGGCGAAAATCTATGAAAAGAATAGCGTAGAGGATTTTCGCTTGTGCCATTCCAGGTTGTCTCTGGACATACGAATGATGATAAATGTTAAGCTAAACCGACCAAAGGGAGAGAGAGAGAGAGAGAGAGAGAGAGAGAGAGAGAGAGGGAGAGAGAGAGAGAGAGAGAGAGTTTTATGATCGGTAGTACTGGTATTAAAGAACAATAATGATAAAGATCATTTGTGTATATATATATATATATATATATATTAAAACATTTTAATTACCTCTTGTTGGTTCGTCATTTGGCTTACTTTCTATTCTATATTAATTTTTATGCGCCGGTACGTGAATGGCTTAGCATATTTGTGAATGGCGTACCTAACCAAGTCTTGCTAGTGCTCTACTTTCTTCATTAAAACCATCTTTCATGTTTAGATCATAAATGTGTATTATGTTGAGTTAATCAAATGAAGAAAACTAGAAACTAGAAAAAGAAAACAATCAACTTATTAACATGCAAAGGTGATTGTGAATAGCCACAAATGGCCAAAATCTACATTTTGTAGCGGTCACACTAGTGATGTGAGGGGTTCAGTCACTCGGTCAATATACGGCTGCCTCAGGTAAATCTAAACTCCGTTCAAAGGGCAAACATATATATTTTTATGCGATATCAATAAATATATGCATAGTATGCACGCTGTATCAATGATATACCACTCGTTGTATATATTTTTTATTAAAAGGAAACTCGGCAAGCCTCGTTTTTTTTGATGAAAAATCTATACATCACGTGGTATATATATATATATATATATATATATATATATATAGAATTATAAATATGCACCAGATAGAACGAAAAGTGCTATCCCTGGATTCTATAGAAGAATACTTGATAATAGTAGTCAGAATTAATATTTAATGCAAATAATACTATGATACAGGTTAGAGAATTTTTAATTCGTACTGTACAGAGAGTCGGACATAGGTCCGCGGATAAACGGCACCCATCGCCTTGCCTGCACGCACCAGCCCATATTCCTTCACGACTAAGTACGCATCACCAAGAAATGATGGCGCTGAATAGGTGTTATATGCACTCGTGCGTAGCAGACACGCTCGTATGACCTCCTCGTAACTTATACTCATCTATCTACACAGTCGTTCCAGATTCCTATGAAAGAATTCAAGGTATACAGGCTTAATTATATAGAAGTATAAATATACACCAGACAGAACGGAAAGTGCTATCCCTGGAATTAAAAATTATCTAACCTGTATGATAGTATTATTTGCATTAAATATAAATTCTGCCTACTATTATCATACATTCTTCTATAGAATCCAGGGATAGCACTTTGCCTTTTGTCTGGTGTATATTTATAATTCTATATACTTAAGCCTGTATACCTTGACTACAGCGATCTGTGGGGGAAAAGGGTGCTGGTTATCATTGTGGTATGAAAGGAAGAGTTTAGAAGAAGATATTGGGTGCATCCTGCTGGAAGCGTGGGGCTGGAATAAATGCCCATTACAAGGCATGTGCGAATTGAGATGGTAATCATGCGACAAGAAACATGAGGAGTAAAACAGAGTAAGAGGACTAAAATAAGGTAATGTCCTTGGTTGAATAAAATGGCTTCGACAAGCCACTCATCAGTGAGAAGGTAATGCAACACCCTCTGGCTACTGTGTCTGGATAAAGTACCTAAGCTGTTATGTTAACAATCACAATCAATATAAACGTGAGAGTAAAACGTCTTTGAACAGAAACGACCTACTGGAGTCCCACACTAACGACTGCTTAGCATAAGCGAAAAGCGACAGCCAGTCAAGACTATTGTAGCATTCCAGAACCACCACCGCCAGATGCGTGTCCCATACATCATGTAGATTTCTAGGCACTCAGATTCATACCAGTGAAGCTCCTGAAGGCTAACTGGCCAAAGGCAGCAAACAGAAAAGTGTAAAGCAGATTTAGTGTAACTTCTGCTACGTAGTCATATCACCAGAGAAGTATTTGAAGGACAGACTACAAACAGGTTAAGTATTTGTGAGACTTGTTCGATTGTCAAAATCTTGGTTACTACCACAACCACCATCTAAAACCGATTTGTTCATTTTGGCGGATATGTTCAAGCAATTTAGGAGAATGTTGCTTACAAATTTAAAACCTCGATCCTACATCGCTCATCTGGTGAGGTGGTAGGTATTTCTGGAAAAGACTAGTGTTGCGCTTGAGCTGTTTACAAACGTTGATATGTACCATTATTCTAGAAGAGGATCCATAGAGGCGTTTTCCATAGTGATATGTACATTACATTTGTATGACTTGTTGGCTTTCTTCAATCACAGTATCTTCTGTTGTTCTGTATTTTTGTGACTAACTCAAGTCCAAAATTAACTAAATCGTCTGCTTGAAGAGTGACATAACATTGTAGAGAACATAATATATAGCAAATAGTTCTCTACAATTATAGATTAAATATTCAGATCATTAATATTTATAAACATGTTTAATTCAGCTTGAATTAAAGGTACACTCTTGATTCTGACCTAAGAAAATATCATAAAAACAATCTTCCATTAAATTAATTCCAGAAAATGACAATTGCGAACTAGTTTTAAATTTTTTTATTCCATTACATGTCATTGTAATGTAACATTGTTTACTGGACATGCCCATGTACAGAATTGAGTTCAGTTCTGTTTCACCTGATTGACTTTTTTCGTTGATGTAAACAACATAATAACTTCATTATTCTCTATGGGTATAAGCTCATTGACCAAAGTATTATTCAGGAAAACATGTTGATCTGGCTCAGGGTTTTGGGGATTCCAAAGTGAATTTATAGTGTATTATGTATTAAATAAACAAGGCTCATTAAATCATGTTAGAAAGTTATTTTCTATTAGGTAATGGTTGTTTTTAGAAAATGCTAATTTGTGACCTGAGGTCAACCAGAGAACTATATTATCTTGTGAATGTCACAACTGTACCAGTTGTGATTCAACATCTAGCACTTTAAGTTGTGTTATATTGTGGCCATTTGGGGCTGAATTTTAGTTGCTTTAAATTATTGATTTCAAGTGATTCCTTGCTCTGGAAATGCAAACGAGCTCTGATAAAATTCTTGGAAAAGACATTCATTGGAATTTATACTGAATTCAAACCTGGAATAATCTTTCTGTGATTCAACAAGGGACTGTTGTCACATCAATACGACACAGGCCATAACAGACATGTCATCGCCTTTAATTTTAAATCTCTTTGGGACTTGAATTGAGTCTTATTCAGGACTTTTTTCACTAGGACTAGTGTCTTTAATTCTTGGATTATTTTTGGATTTAATTCGCAATACCGTAAGTCCTTTTCTCTCATTTTTCACCTTTTTTTCTAGGGAAATAAATTATTTCTTAGATTTTACAAAGCTTGATGTCTTCACTCTTTTCTGTTACCTATTTTAAGAGCATAGACTCGTAACATATCATTGATTGTGATCGGCTCTTAGCATTCTTCACACAGTGTGTATTACATGTGTGTCTCGTGCTATAACTGTTGAATAATGCTCTATTTTCAATTGACAAAAATGTCATTCAACTTAATTACTTGTATATGTATATTTAAGACCAATATATGTACCTGTACCTATGTAGGCTATATATATATATATATATATATATATATTTAGATTACCGTTGTGATCAATGGAATGCAATGTGATGTCCAATCTTAAGGTGTTTACATTCTGACTTCATCTAAATTTAGTTCATCTGTATTGAATTTATGTAGAATATTGTTTAAACAATATGTCAAGTATTTGTTCGAACTTTAAAATTACTACAAGACTTCCCCAATTCTATGCCAAATTAACCAGCAAATTATCTCAATTTCGAGAAACTTGTAAGCATGATCTTATATATTGTTGTCTTTATATTTGTCACACTCTTACTGTTTGCTCTATCTCCTTCTATGCACAATGTCAGTAACACAGTGTTGTACAACTAGACTCTTATATACGATTTTACCATATCTTGTCTTCACAGAGAATAAACTCGTGAGGAACAGTTACAACGTAACAAAATCCCTAATAGTAATGCATAATTCAATAAAGCAGTATATAACAAATCCCCATCGGGGTGTTGAACAATAGTTCGATGTTTTGCGGAAAAGTCATTAAAATCATGACAAATACGTCTCAAAACATGTTTTATAAACAATCAAATGCACTTGTTGCATCGCCATTTATCGTGAATATTCCATTCATTTTAAGGATTTCACATTGAAACAAACCCTTTAAATATTAGGCGCATCCGACAAAAACTTGATTACTTAAATTGTATGGTGAACGTATTCCCAATTAGATGCCTTAGTGAAACACATTGGAATTCTTAGAATTCGTTCGGACTTGTCATATTTGTCAGATTGATAGTACTTTAAAAGCAGTGTCATGTCGAATAGTTAATCTAAAAAAGCTAAGACAAAAACTAAGCAGGCAAATTTTATCAAAACTGTATATAACTTATATCAGGCCTATCTTGGAATATGCCAGTGTAGTCTGGGCCGGATGCTCATTGATCTATTCAGAAAAATTGGAAAAACTACTGCTCGAAGCTACAAGAATAATTACAGGACGTCCAAAATCCACTGGTAGATAATCTATCAAACAGGGTGGGAAATTCAGCCGTCTAGAAGGAAAAGAAGTAACTAACACACTACCACATTAAAATGTGCCAAACTCCAGACTATATCATTGAATTAATCCCTCCACCTGTGTCCGAACAAACAGACTATAAATTTCGACGTTCAAACAATATGGTCATTTGCAGTTTCTGACGAAATGTTACCTAAATATATTCTATACTTTCAACAGTATCTTGATGGAACAATTTCGAACAGGAAACGTAATGTAGTATGCCTTTCAGTGCTTTGATAAAGTGTTTATGTCCAATAATCGTATCTAGCAAAATGCCAAATTCTATTACTCGAACACTGGATATTTTAAATACTAGACTACAACACAACGTAATTTCATCGAAAGCTGAACTTTACCGTGTTAACATGCAGACACTCCACAGAAACAAATACGGTATGATTGAAACCATCTTGCACGTTTTCATTGTCTGTTCCAAGTACAGTAGCCAACGAGATGAGTTGATGAGAAATGTGCTTCCAATGCCATATGCAACTATTTGCTTAGATTTACTGCTTTGGGGAAAAGGCAATGCAAATAAAAATTACAGAATTTTCATTCTTCTATGCAAATATATAATCGCTACTGGACGGTTTTAATAACTTACTCATCTCGTGATTACATTCATTGTGCCTCTCTCTCTCTCTCTCTCTCTCTCTCTCTCTCTCTCTCTCTCTCTCTCTCCAAGCAATCATTTTTGATTATAATATTGCCGTGTTAAATATGTTGTAACACTTGCGTTGTGTGGGGAGAGGGATACATTAAGTTGGTAGAACTTGTAACCAATCCCATTGTAACCTATTGAGACAATAAAACATCTTTAGAACAAAGCAAAAGCCACCGGGTTGAAAGCTACTAATATTCGTCGGCATAAAAGCATAAACTTGTGGTTTTGTTGACGCATTTACCGTTTCAAATATTCGTAATTTATCGTTGCTAATCGCAGTCTGGATATGACATATTGTTTTTTGTATGCACGGAGTAAAACATCAACAACTTCAAGTGGCGACGCAAGCCCCTACGAATCAAATTACAAAAGATGTTGAGATGTAGCCACGTATGCTACCCATCGAGCTGCACGTCCTGCTATCGAATCCAGATTGACGATGCATGTTGCCCATGTGGGTGGAATCATTGATGCTGGTTCATCCCTCGTAAAGACAACTCGGAAATTCTTAAATGACTTTGTCTGAAGACATCAGCGGCGTCGTAAGGGGTAGTCAGAGCCGTTTTCCTTCATTATTCGTTTACAAGCCGAACAAAATATAGGCTTTTTCCACCGAAAGCCTTATTCAGATATGACTCAGAGGATGTTTGACGGCCATTAATACAGCCTCTTTGTAACCTCAATCAGCCACATCCTCTAAAAATGCTGCAATGGCCGCTACCGATTGGAGTATTCCACCGGTCATTTACATTTGTGTAACTTCTGACTTAGATACCGTTAATATCGCCGACGTCTTCTATCTCTTAAACGTAATACACTGATCAAGTTGTTGTATGCATCAAACACAGGGATGATTCCATTAAACGATGACCCCATAAAGCAGCAATATTGCATTCTTTATGTCCGCAGGCTGTTTAGTCTGAGACCAAGCTTTACTTCATAATAGGACTTTAGTTTTAATCATGATGTTCCATTCCAACAACTACACCAATTTCATTTTTTTCTACAGGCCCGTCAATGACCATCATAGTACCACTTGCGACATCCAACAACATCACATTATCAGAGAAAATTACAGCAATGCATCATTATCCACCTGCGACGGCGGCATAACCAGGAGGAACCCTGATTAATCTGACACAACGTACGAAATTCCTGCTGAAATATCTACATCAATATTTTGACCTCGGTCAAGTACAATTTCTTCGGTGGGTTCTTGTTATCCATTCAATTGCCAAGGAATTTAAAACACTTTCAATTGGTATATTATCGTTTTATTAACAGTCTGTCCATTTTGCGCTTGAGCTACAGTTTGAAACTACACGAACACAGTCCTGAACCGACGATACCTTGTTGGGTAGTTATTTACTATGACAGCTAATGAACGTTGACTTCATACAATATGTGATGAGTGTGGATGTGCCTCCAGAAAACAGAAGCGATAACAAACGAATTTATCCAGCCACCAAAGCAGTTATCACAGAAATACAAACATGTAATTTCAACAACACCATCCAAGACTCCAAATTGCGGTGTTGTCTGTAGGTTGTACGAAAATAGGAGAATGAATTTCTCTATTAAGCCCGAATATGTGTCGGAGTAGAATCGCGCACGAAAAATTCCATATCTTGCAGCGTTACTCTCATTTTTAACAGTATACGGGAGACCATTTGCAACGTAGGATCTATCCTTGTAAAACATCGTAGACGGGTCAGCGGATCTTGCATAATCATCAATGTATCTAGCGAAACCAATGCTCGTCAATGGAAAAGCAACATGTTTCGATTTCCTTTCTATCAATGCTATAATGCGCTTTGCTTAATATCGTCATGATACTTTTGTTAACAATTAGATCCCAGGCATTAACGTAGTAATTAGCATCGTGTTCTATCAATTTCTAAGAAGGCCGAAAACGGGCGAAAACACAGAGACGCTTGTTTAACTTGTAATTCTAATCGTACCAGCTGACTGCAATGTTTCGCTGGGTACGAATGATACTGAAATTCATGTCCGTTTCATTTATCACAGGCTCTTCGTATTAAATATCAATTCTATCTCTAATATATAACGGCATTATCAAGGTCTCCTCATAGATATATGACATTTAGCCGTACTCGTCAACAAGAGCAAAACGAGGATGTTTTAACCGGGTATTGTGGCGTGGAAGATGCAAAGTAGCCGCGGTAGTAACTGATATCAGATAACCCGATTCCACAGTTGTTAAAAACTCAAAAGAGTAAATAAACCTGTGCAGTTACGGTTCCTAGGAACTCCAATGATGCCGTCACAGGTTAAATTAATTTGAATTATCAAGGTAATACTGAAAATGTACGTCGCGATATGGTATCCCAAATGTACAAATCGTTTGTCATAAGGAATGTCTTAAGCCAGCATCGAATTGTTCTTACTGACGACCGTACGATGTTAACCGCGTTTGCAAGAAACAAAAGCGACAAATGCTAACGCTTCTTTTCCTATTCTCTTGATTCTTATCTCATTAAATATGCACGTTGTTTTACGCGACTCGTATGGTAGTTTCTTCTAGATGTGTACATTTTTGTTGCACATATGCGGTCCACTCTGACAAGTATTGGAAAGATGTCGCGGTCTTAACCAATAGGACAAGTTCCGTTTCTGTTCCTGTCTTAGCGACGGTGGTTTCCGCGATTTTAGTCACCTCCTGTACGATTTCACAAGTTGCTTTGATCATCGGTGCTAACTTTCCAAAACGCCATATGAAATTAAGCTGGCTGATATGTTGTTTCTCCAATATGATCTTGTAGGCTAACGCACATCAACGTACATTGTAGATGTTAGCCATTCGATTAAAAAAAGCCGAGATGCCGACATCCAATGACTTATCGAGCCATGTGTCGCTAGTGCGCTTAAAGGTATTTATATACGTTAACCACAGACATGGCCACGACTGTTGTTCCAAGTTAGATCTTGGAAAGAATTTCTTTGAATCTTTACTTCGTTCTTAACAAAATCTACCTGTTCGTGCTGGACAACTCAATATACATGAATGCAATACTTTTATAGAACAATTTAACACTTGCAAATGATTATTTGGACATTATTATGCTCAAGAGCTGTTAATGAAGTCTTGGACCAAGAGTGTGCGGTCTCAGATTCGAAGTGCCAGTACTCTAGTGCGATTTCGAGAGTGGAAAACAGCTTCAATCAGCCTTAGCAGGAATGAGCAATTAAATCACAAGCGCGAATGAGTTAAAACTCACCTAGACGATTCAGCAGAGGACTGTTACCATCATGCATAAATTAGCTGCGTATCACTTTCTGGAAAACAATTTGCTTTAGTGTCCGTTTCCATCGGATGAGATAAACATTGTGCTAATGACCTGGTATTGTCCGAATATGTATTTACAATTTCAGACCGGGTTGAATTTCCCGGGGAGCCAAGACTTCTCCATCTGGCGCCAGCTGGCAAAGGCACTAAGCAGAGCATTTGTGAGAGAGGTACTGCCATTTATTCTCGCAGATAAAGAACTATAACTAAAGTCAGTTTTAATGTGCCAGTGGTAATATTCACAAACAGTGAATAGATATTCAAGTAGAGTATCTTGAAACATTCCGGGTAAAACGGCTTGTTCTTGTCATAGTACAAATACATGAAGCTATAACAAGTATGACTGAGACGGGTAAACGTAGATAGACTTAGCCAACATTACTTTAGCTTTCTTACTGCGGACGGTTACGAGGCCACCGTCAAATAACAAGCGTGACTCAAATGAGTGATTAGCATCAAGCCTGCGACACTATCTTGGGCATTATCAAATTGATTTTGCTTCTGCTAATTTTCGTGTATTGTGTTTATACGCATTCCCAAGAGGATAATCGTAATGAACATGGTGAAGTTCCTCTTTAGATATTCCAGATCAAATTAATAAAAGCATCTGATGTCACTGTTGTGATCTTATCCGTATATCTTTTTTGTATATCCAGTTGTGGAATCAGTCCTTTGAAACCTGCCAACAGGCATAGACTGCATCATAGCTCCAAATGTAAAGTTTCAAAACACATAATTTAGCTATATGGCAAACTTGGATCAAATCCATCTACAACTGGGTCGTTAGCATTATAAGTAGTGATGGCTTGTTATGGATGTAACACCACGGATGCCGAGTTCTACCAATGAATGCTGGTCATTACCAATCAGCTATTCAAGTTCCACTTTAGTTCTTGTCAGAAACGCATTAACGGCCATTCTCGCGGATCAGAAGCAATTAGCTGGATCAAGATTGCATAAACCCATACCAGTGTTGCGAAACGTCTCGTAGACATCCGTGAGCAGCCACACATTCGTGCGCACCTAATAATCGTGATAATCGCCAAGGTTGTAACAATCTAACGTGGATCAGTCAACTACGAATGAAATGTCTCGATTGGGATCGGTTGTAATTCAGTGTCGGGACACTTCTTACAGTTACTCATCAGCTCGATGGGATAGGTTCATTTACGAGTCAGGAAGGTCAATATCCCATCATCATCGGCGCCACCATATCGAAGACTGATTGTAAAAAGTGTCTGCTGCGGAAGACTCCAACATAAATGTCCACGTACATAACATAAGGAACTTTCATTTTCCTCTATAAAGTTTAAAATATTCATTACAGTTTCTTGCATGACTGTAAGCTGCTGTTTTTCACTTTCGTCTCAATTTTGCTTAGCTTTATTTATATCGTCTTTTGTAAATAAAATCTTTTTCAAGCAAGTATTTTGTAAAATCACTGCACGCTGACCGTAGCGATAATACATAACATCAACTCGAATTTGACCATATTTTGCCCGCTGATATGCAAGGATTTCAAACGTAGTATAGCCCTTGGTTTTGAACCTGGAATTAGTTCTAATTATTTTGCAGTCTTCGAGTATTTATACAACTGGTTTCTTCACCTCAAAATAACGCTTCATAGAAATTCCAAGATTTCATAGGGTCTTGTATTACTTCTACATATTCCTTATTATTACACGTGAATGTATTCGTTTGCATACATGTGAGAGCCATTACTCTTTTGCTATATATTATGATGCAAAAAGATCTGTAATTAATTCTATCCGTAGCGATTATCGATGTTGCTACTATATTCACTATTTGTTTCAAGGGTATAGTTTGCATATTCACTTCACGTTTCATCATCTACACAAGGTTGCCAAGTCAACGCGAGAGACTTTGCTGACCTTTTCGCATAAACCTTACCAGGTCCAAAACTTGTTCTTGTTCCAGTAAAATCCATCAGTCGACTAATTTATCAGGAAGTTCCGGATATGTATTTTGAAAAATGATGCACAAAGTTTTACCCACTTTGACAAATCTATGTTATGCATTTAAGCCACACGTCAATTTAATCTTTTCTGTGAAGTTACATATACTCTGTTAGTTTGCTAATCTGATTTCAGCATTTGGTATGACCATAAATTCTTTCAAAAGTTTTGCTATTATTCATTATATATTTGAAACAAATTAGTAACAGTTATATCATTTTATGCTAGCCGATTTCGCTATTCAAAATCTTTCACGCTGGCGTAAGAATTAATTTTACTGTCTAAAGATGAACCATACTGCATACAGCGGGATATTCCAATCGGTGTAAATATAGAAAAAGCATGGAGTACGGTAGGTGTTGACTTATCTATGGGGACCGCGAGTCGCCTAGTGGTCTAAAGCGCTCATCGTTACGGATGACTGCCATCTCACCTCTGTCTGCGTGGGGTCGAGTCTCGGGCTCGGCCAGTGTGGGTACGTGAGAAAGCTTGCCAGTAGCTTCTGGTGGGTCGATGGTTCTTCGCGGGGTTTTCCCGGGTTCTTCCTCCACCATTTATGATGGGCCATGTATAGTCTATCTTGTACTGAAAATGGCGTTAAACCCTATAACGACGACAACAACAACAACGACTTATGTAAGCTACCAAAATGTATCACCCCTATTTCGACACTACTAATATTAAAGGTGCTTCAAGAAAATGTCATGTAAGAGGATGAATTTGAAACTATTACTGTACGAAATTGACAAGTTCCTAAGAAAGAAAATTTAAATATGGGGCTGCATCACACAAGACACACTTCGGTTATAGCCAACACTGTGGTATTAATTAAATATTCATAGCAGTCAACTAACTCGAATATCTTTTTTTAAAATAAACTCCAGCCAGAAATTCATAATAAGATGTGCATTACCCGTCGAAATAAACGAAATGAGAAAACCTACTCAACGACAACTTCTGATTTGAAGAATTTATCCAGCACGCACCCAACCCGCCATCCGAGACGTAGATAAACATGAAGCTAATATGCCCGTTTTTGGTCTGTAATTTAAGCGAATTTAACAGATTGTTGAACTCTTTACATCATATAGCCCTTATTTGATATGGCTTCCATTATGAACTGCCAGTACTATTGCTAACATTTTCATTCCGGCGAACAATGCCAACAACAAACCAATTATGAACACGTGTTTCGATAAAGACCGTATAATTGACAACACAAGATGGGAAACAACTATACCTGCTCATGTTTTGTACAGTTCATTTATACTGTGTCTCTGAATTACGTCTTTGACAGAGGGTAGAGTATTTATTGCCTACCTGACTTTTGTATTTTCTTAAACGAAGTTATCTTCAGTTTGAATTCAGTGCATAAGATTATTTACAAACATAGAATGTTCATTATGGGAATTGTATTGTGTCTTAAACCCAGTGAAATTAGTGTTTAAGGATGTTGTAAACAAAATTATCCACTTCCCTTTTAAATTCAGTCTACGGAATCATTTACCGATGTGTTCAGGTATAATTTGAGAGGAAGAATTTATTTAAATTATTCATTCCAATAAAAAAGTGTTCATTTGCATGTCGTAATAAAACACCACTTTGGGATTACTGCGAATATATTGAAAGACATTCTGGATTATATCATTGTGATAGATCAAGACTTTTGGTACATCAGAATCTTCAAGATTATTGGAAAAACATCATGTTGAATATTGAAAATTATTCTGGACCCTATATCCTTTTTGACAAACAATAAAAATAAATACGATTATTTCGAAATTAATTCACAGTACAATAAGTTATTCTTAAATTTTCTCTTTGCAAATTTGAGAAATAATTCTTTTGATGTTTTTACCAAACTTGATAGTTTCGCTTTCTTTCTGTTACATTCTGTAAGACCACAGGGGCTTAAAAAAACTGTTTATTTCATCAATCAGAAGACACCACTTCGCCCGCTATATATACATTCTTGAAACTCGCTCGGGAGATGGTGAGAGGATTAGCTGTAGTTCAAGTACTGCTTGGATCAAACAATGACTGACTAAAATGTTTGCGTACGAAAAGACAGAGAGGGACATTGATAGGGAGAGAATACTCTTGATATCATCAATACATTATTCAGAACCAACATTCCTACTATACATTTCCTCAGTCATAATCTTAACCACCATACTTAAATTTGGACTAAACTAGAACTTTCTGCCATAAAGACATGTCTTGCTACAACCCCAGACATTTAGGTCCCTCTTATATTTTAACAGTCCTTTCATAAACAGCAAGGCCGTTCAGAGTATTTTAAAAACGAGACTTGATATCTGGAATTTTGTAATCACCTAAATCCTTTACAAAATGTTGAATTCCAAAATTTCAAAGAAACGATGCATATTAAATTTCAAAATATATATGATTGTACAGCTGTCTTTCGTGTTTTACCTTTTACATCGAAGCAAATAATAATGCTTGACTTCAGACTAAATTTAGAAGCACAAAACAAGAGAATTTCCTTCATTTAGAGAGCGACATGTCCTACTCAAAACGTCGCATAGTCCAGTAAAACCCATCGAAATATGGAGGGTCTAACTTGTCCACTTGTTCAATAACTGAGACTTTCATTTACTCTTTGTGAAATAATTTCATTTTAGTCTATATTTATAAGTGAATACCTTCAACATATAAATATGTATAATTCTACTTATAATTCTTGTTATAATAATCTGCAAGGACGAAGTTATGCCTTCCTCATTATAAATCCATTGTTGTTCTCTGCACGAACATTGGCATGATAACAAGGATAGACTTTATTTGCAGGTACGTGCGTATGCGTGCATATCTTCATCCATTTATGAAATCCGGCTTTTCCAACCCTTGGATAAACACAATCCCAACAATCGAACTCTGCTGCTCGTAAAATGCTATCATGTGTATATTTGTCATATCGTATGAAATTTGTGTTGGTTGTCACGCTGTTATGTGTCGTTTTATTTTTCTTTTTCAGTTCGCATGTACATCATTTTGTGAACGAAAGCTGTTAGTGCTAAAGTCTATAGGAAGTTGATAGCGTGAACAATTTATTGAGTAATAAGGTTGATTACTGTGTTCACATAAAAACCTATGCCCCACAATGTGAAGTTCATACACCTGAGAGCAATCTGTGAGCAAACATAACTGAAATATAATGATTCAATTGAGTAGGGTTAATACAAGGCATGGCAATTAATACCTGGTGAGATTTAAACATATTATAAGAAAAAAGGAGTAAATTGCATGGCCTATTGCTGATGTCGGTAATATGATACCAGGAACAAATTAAACATTTTACGTGTGAGTGTTGTGATGTAACTATAAATCAAATTTCCTAGTCAATTTAACAGGTGGTATCTGGAGGTATTACTATATAATTTTGTTTACGAACTGAGGAGCAAATGATAATTATGACTTCTAAAATGGAATGTCGTAAGGAAGAACAAAAGTAGTTGTAAACTTACAAATTCTTGGAAAATATAACCACTAAAATTAATCTGAGACTGTTACTGTGACACAAAAATTACCATTTTGACTTTGTACATCTGGAATGATAGTACATACTATACCCCCCCCCGTAAACAATTTCTACCAAATCAGTTAGAAACAGCTTGAATAAACCATCGTTTCTAATGGTTAGTGACTCCCAAATAATGAATCAGTTTATGGTTTGCATCACGTATGACATAAATGTTGTGGTACGTTTGCCTCTGATCGCATAGAGGTAGAGAAACAAAGAGGGAAGAGAGATAAAGACTGTGTACTTACCGGCAGCTTGACTAGTATACACACCACCAATATACATCGAGTATCTAAATATAAAATATATTAGTTATGTGTATTTGTGCAACGTACTTTTCTGCAGAAAAGCTGCAATCCATGTTTAATTTATTTTGTGTAATTGACCTTCTACTAATAACAATAACAGAAAAAGAAGAAGACGAAGATGAAGAAAAAGAGCAATAACATTAATAGTAAAATCAACAGTTATCGGACTTTAGCAGCGTACTGGTAATGTGGTTGCACTGCGTCTTTGTGGTCTTGACATCACTTTACAATTCCCACAACCCTACATTTCTCTCACTAACTATTTTACATTGTTGTTTATTCAGAATTGCCATTGGCTGCTATGCAGACTATTTCAGGCCAAAGTCTAATTCTTTATATAATAAAACCTTATGTACTGTATTTGTTTCATTATGAACACATCTACTTCACAAATGGCTATACACATATACAGGTACAACAACAGAGTAGGTCCTAGTTCAATATTTAAACGCTGCATCGTGTCTCAGACGATTAGGAAGCAATTGTATCATAGCTGCTTTTCGTTCATTGGATGGTTTCTAGTTGCTTTACAGCAGTTTATTAGGCTATATCATGCTGCAAAAATGGGAATGAACTGCTTTTCCTAAGGCCATACTTGGGCAACCGACCTGTACTTCCTGGAAAACATTATTATATTACCTAAAGAATTTTCATTATCTGTTTGATTGTTGCTGTTCTCTTGTTTTGCACATATTTTTATCTGTTTAAATTACAATTAATTTCTATAGACGAAGTGCAGATTTAATACAAATTGAAAAAATCGAACAACAAATTCAGACATATCATACCATCATTACAATTTACGATAACACCAAAAAATCATAATATCCTAAACAATATCATCAACTTGTCTCGTTAATGTTTATTGAACCATATACTTTATGAACGTGATTAGTTTTGGAATATACATGCTATACATGCACAACAATGAAGTCTAGTATGTCAGTGAAAGTATATATAATTAAGTTTTTATGATTGGTTAAAATGATATCTCTGATATGCGAAACAACCTAGAAATACTTTTATGACTATAGTCCTGGCGTAAACAATTGCGTATATTGTCCAAAGTAATTATTGTTGTTGTTGTTGTTGTTGTTGTGGGGCTTAACGCCATTTTTCAGCACACGATAGGCTATACATGGCGGCCAGTATTAATGGTGGAGGAAGAAACCGGAAAATCCCCAGAAAGAACCACCGACCCACCCAAAGTAATTAAGAAAAAGGTTCAATAGTGGTCAAGTGAATTTCAACTTAACAACACCTCTCACACGCCTCCACAAGACAATATTGTACAGTTCAGTTGTGAGAGGATGTTATCTAAATCTTTGTAGCTAGGAAGTGTATTAAATATGATATTCTAAGCAAATTGCTTGTTAATCCAGTGTACATAGTTTGTGTTGTAATAACACTGTTGCATATTTATCTCAAGTAATTGAACTTTCAACGACATTAATGAATATAGTATTATGTGGGCTACAACGATTATACAATTTATTAAGCTTTCTTGAGAAAATATTAAAATGCGTATTAACTGTTTCTGTAACATGTTTGAACCTAATCTTCGTGTATCACGAGCTCAGTCATTATATCCCGGGCGTAAATTCACTTACCGTGTAAAGAGTATAACTTGGTCGTATTCTGGAAACTGCTTAAATAGTCCACTCGTTAAATCCATTTTTCCGAGATCAGCAAGATACTTGTTTGCATCAGTCGCTAGACTTCCGTTAACTATATGCACTCTAGAGACATTGTGTGGAAAGTGTGCCACCGTCTTTAAAGAAAAAGGAAACAAATAAAAACGATGTAGAAATTATTTCGATGTAGTTCTTTGTTTATTGTCGCTACCTACATTAGAATATCAATACGAAACTAGCGATACGAGACTATGAAGCACACATAATGAAAACACAAACATATAACGTGCTTAGTAATACAGATATGAAAAGATAGAGAGGACTCAAGCGAGAGTTAGGGAGACAGTAGAACAAGTAAGTCATTCGTCATTACGTTTCCATGGCAATGAATATTTTGAAATGGAATCTTTCAGTATCTGAATTTTGCTTTGACGATAACTATTTAATTCAACGAAAGATAGCTTCTAAATTGCAAAGTATCAAAGCAATTCTTTTACAAACTAATATTGTCTTTTAACTTTACCCTTAGAGGATTGTAACATTATATTGACTTGTTAGTTCACATCTTGCGTATGAACTGCTTTTGTTGTTAGCATTGTGTCATATACAATATATATTCTGATTTAAAATTAATAATTCAGTCTGCTCTGTTAAATTCAATTCAGTAACTTTTTTCGGTATGATGCCAAATTCATCCTGTGTCTGAACAGGCGCGAATGGCTATGAGGGATTATGCTTTGAACT
Source organism: Megalonaias nervosa (assembly GCA_016617855.1). Classification (NCBI taxonomy): domain Eukaryota; kingdom Metazoa; phylum Mollusca; class Bivalvia; order Unionida; family Unionidae; genus Megalonaias; species Megalonaias nervosa. Next base: position 11,743 of record JAECUM010014170.1, on the reverse strand, counting down.
GGTTTTACAATAACGGTACACCTAAAATTAAAAGGGTTCAACGAAGACAAGAAAAAGCATATATTTATATGCATAGGGCAATAGCACAGGTGACACACAAGAGGAAGTACACTTCATGAACTCTAGTTCATAAATTTAATTTACATAATCTTCTTATGAAATAAACCATATAAAATACCATCATGGTATCTTTGTTCTCTGTACTGATATCAATACTATCTGAACCACCTATACTATTTGCACTATATGGACTACGTGAGCTATTTGTACTATGTGATAAGTGGCATACATGATTAGAGCGGGAGGTTGCGGGTTTCAAACCCCGATCGAGTCATATTAAAGAGGTATAAAAAATAGTTCTTGCAGTTGCCTCGCTTAGCGCTTAGCGATTAGAATTAAAAAGTTGGTGTTAGGACTGGTCGGCCTGGTGACAATATAATGTGACTGGGTGGGTCATGATGCTTCATGTCTGCGGCATGATGCCCTGGTGCTCGATATCACTATGAACTACCAAATTGCAGACATCGTAGCGATATGACTGACAAAAAATACTGTTAAAGCTACGTTAAAAGTCCACACATACGCACTGTATTATATGAACTATAGGTCCTATTTGAACTATCTGTAGTATGTGAACTATCTCTCCAATGTGAATTCTCTGTCCTACGTCAACTATATATAGCATTTGTACTATGTATCCTATTTGAACTATTTGTAGTACATGACCTATCTGTACGATATGTATACAACTCTCTGCCTGATGGGGTATATATATATATATATATATATAAATATATATATATATATATATATATAAAGTATTGAAAAAAATGTCGAAATATAAACAGATAGACTAATGAAACAATATTTATGTTTGAGAGTGAAATATTTTAAGGAAATGTGGCTTTAGTATTTATTGAAATATATACTGGTATATATATTAATTAAAAAAGTATTAATATATTGCTTGAGACGGGGATGAATTACTGTCTAAGCTATTATTCCAAACTACACCAAAGGTTGTACCTATAACTGAACGACTATTTACAATTGAATCCATAACTGAATCAAAATTTGTATTTATAACTGAACCAGTACCTATAATTAAGCCAATACCTATAAATGAATACAATAAGTATAATTGAACCAAAATATCATAATGTATATTCCACAGTATGGAAACACAGAAAAGTTGAATGTATACATTTTGAGATATAAGTAATGGCAAACATTATCATCCGCTACAATTGTCTCTTGCTGCTCATCATTTAGTTGAATAGGGGCATGTTGTCGCAACAATGACGAAAACGTGGAAAGAATATTTTAATAGTAAGCTTACAACCATTATTATAATCGGCCAACCAATCGCACAGAGCTCCAGAAAGACACAGGCCATGTGAGGGAGAGGCTTTTAGATGTTCTGAATATGTGTACCACACGGTTATATCATCCATACAATTTCCATCATCTATCGGTTTCTTCAGCAATGTCGACAATTTTCCATCTTCCACTCTTACCCTGCCAGGCGTGGTAAACGTATATATGTGCGATTATTGTTTAACGATATACTCTTTCTCAAATATCCTCTCATTCTCGCTCACAAACAAAAATACACACAAATATTCAAACTAAGAATCAGGTTTTTTGGTGGAAGGACAAAGTAACAATAGTTATTGAGATATTCTTCTTAATAATATTTAGAATACTTATTATTATTAACTACTAGTATAAAATCAACAATATACAGCAGTATCTTCTGATTATAATAATGGATTGTTTATTTGTACCTACTCCTATTTGTGCCGTTATTTCTTTCCCACAATATATACATTATACCTTTCGGAGGTCTTTTGATAAGTTGGGCCACTTTTGTTAAGTATACGTACATCCTAATGTTCCGTTACGGATAATAGCTGTAAAACATTTACTTGCTCAGCTAATAAATTGTCAATAATTGCCAAGAAAAGTACCCTAGTCACCTTTCGAGTAAATATTTCAGCCTCCTTTTCAGGTAATCTTTCACCTAGCATACTTTTGGATTTCGCTTATTAGTTTCAGTGTCTTTTATACAGGATACACTTCCCTATCTCACGAGGTATAGAGAGGAATCAGTGTCAGAACAGTGTACTCTTGAGTTAGTAGAGTAACCGTAGACATTACTCTATGTGACGTTTGACCAAGAATGGATAATGTCACCTAATTCCATTTGGAAAGTCAATTCCTATGTATCAGGCGGTCGAGTACATATGTTCATCCCTCCTGTGTAGGCAGATTGCACAAGCTGTGCAGACAAAAGATACATCAGTAAAGGTTCAGTAGGAACTGGCGGTCATCCATTTCATCCGGATTTCTCTCCAGACGCCTAAAACTTGTCATGACACTTGAATTCACATATGAGTGTCAGGGTGATTCTGCGCAACGTCCTATCATTTAAATGTAACTCGCATGCAATGTATGACATTATCTCTCCTCCATGGTGATGGACACATTTGCGGTCAAAAACCTAACATGAACATAAAGGTGACGTAACTTACTATCGTTACCTGGAACCTGGACACACTATCTGAGAGTACATCATCAGATCGACCTTGGAATGGAACAACTCTGGCTGGTAAAATCAATGGACATATTGGACATCCAGATCGTTGGATGGGTCACTTCCAATCAGATCGCTGCCCTGAGCTAGAACCGCCTAGTTGAAGAAGATAAGCCCTCCGAAGTAGAAGCCTGCTATAGCTTCTTCTGGAGTGACCAAATGCATGAAAAGCGACATGAAGGTGGTTATCGGGATTGCTATCAAATCACGGCTAGTTGGCAAGCTCAAAAATTCCCCAAAGGGCGTGAATGACAGACTACTGAAAATGAGACTGCCATTTTAAGGGGACAGACATGCAATTATCATCGCGGGTATGTTACCACCAAGTCCAACCAATGTGAAATCAATGACAAATCTTTTCAAGACCTGGAGAATTTATGGCAAAAGAGCCGAAGGCAGACAAGAGCATTATCTTGTAGATGTCCTGGTTGGCTACTCCTACTAAAGAAATGATCTAAAATCTACATCCTGATAACTAACAGAATCATTCCCTAGCCAAACCGAAATAAGACTACTTGTAAGCACAAACTCTCCACTCACTGCCATCTCACTGTTCACATCATCATTGCCAAGGCATTTGTAAATGCAGAATTCTGAACTGACCACATAAACCTAGTCTCCAAGCTCAGTATCTAGGTACAGCTTTACCAACGACTACAAGGCAAATAAGTGACACCAACGCGAAATGTTTCTAAATTGAAACATAATAATGCAAAACACATTTCTTGATGAAATGTGCATCCAACTAGATGCAATGGACATTAACTCTAATAGGTTAGAACAAAACTAGGCATTCCTCAGAGATTCTGTGTTGTCAAGCACATACGAAACCCTAGGACGCACCCGATGTAAATATTACAACTAGATTGATGAGATTGATACTGCTCTACAAAAAACTCCTGAATGAGAACCGTCAGCTACAGAAGGGCTGCTCAATAGACATAACTTCATTATCCAAGAAGATAGCCTTCAATAACATCAAAAGGAATGTCCAATGAAAAATGAGAAGGTTACAAGACTCATCGCTGAGCAATAAATGAGATCCATTCAGCCCAGCGCAGACAGGAATGACATACACAATATATGTGATGCTATGAAAACAACCTACCGGCCACAGTCATCATGAACGTCTCTAATACTGAGTGTTGGCATTCCCACACTACACAATGACAAGAAAGAGATATTTCAAAGATGGACAGAACACCTCAGCAACATCCTCAGTTAACAGTCATCTATCAGCGAGAAAGCAACTGACCAAGTGGAAATCAGCATATCACTTGTTGAACATCCAAGCTGGAATAACCTTAGAAACCAATTGACTCGATGTCGACTCGGAAAACACCTGGTGCAGAGGACTGCATATGGCACAAAAACTGGCTGAATTCTTCCAGTCAATGTCGACTCAAACAACTCTACCTTATGGATGCCAGAAAACATCCATCTTTCACCTGCATAAGTGAAACAAAAAGCAGACAGTCCTGTGACAACCGTAGGGGCATCACAGTACTGTCCATAGTTGACAGAACCCTAATCATAATTCTGAATCGATTGCGTCATCGATCAGAACCTCGTGCTTGAGAGTGTAGTTAGTTTCAAGAATGTTTGTGAAGAGCAAGTGACAAAACTCAACACTGAACGCGACAAACATCGACCGGGAAAAAGCATCTGGCTCAGTGAGCCGTTAGTGCCTTTTGAAGAATTTGGTTACCCTGAGAATTCATTGTCATGATTGGGCAATTCTTTGATCGCTCGCTCGGTCGTGGAGGACATCTAGTCATCAAAACTATTCTCATGCATCAATGGAGTCATGCAAAGCGGTGTGTTAGTCTCATTACTCTTCAGCATGTTGTTATTTGCTTTGCATACTGATGCCGTCCGTGATTATGACCTTGTGATCGACATTCGATACTGGTCTAATGGCAAGTCATTCTGTCTGAAGAGACTGCGGGCGAAGACCAAGTTACAGGAAGTGGCTGCTAATAGTCTCTTATTTGTTGACCTATGTTCATTGAATGCGTTATTAGAGTCTGACATTCAAAACAGTATGAACCATTTCACTACGACTTGTGAAAATTTCAGTCAAGCAATCAGTACTGAAAACACAGACGTGAGGCACCAACCGATACCAGGTAAAACGTGCGTAGAGCCTAACATCATAGTAATGAACAAACACCGTGGCTGTGGACACGATCACCTATCTCAGCAAAACGCTGTCATGTGCAGACCGTATCGAAAGCAAGCGTATCATTTAGTTTGCGGCACGCATCAGTCTGCAAATAAACCTGAAAGTCAACAAAGTCATTGTATTGATAACCCTTCTGTGTCTCTGCGAAAACTGGAGGTCGTACGAACCCCATGGCAAGTTTGAACTATTTCACATGGACTGTCAGAGGAAACGTTTTAGGATAAACCACCAAGACATGTTTCCTTACACAGATGTTCTCACGCGGATAGGCATTCCTGGCATCTGCTGCCTGCCAATGAAATCACTGTTGAGATGAGCAGGTTGTCACCTATATGTCACAAAGCAACTAAGAAAAAAGATTTTCTGATGGTGGAAAACAGTTAAAGGGTGGTCAGAACAAATGCTTCAAACATTCCTCAAAGTCATCATTGAAATGCTTTAATATTGACCCCGAATTGTGGAAAGATCTCGCACATAATTGCTCAGCATGGTGCAGTTTAATACATATTGGAGCCACAGACATTGAACTCACAGGAATTATATATGTGGTGTAGGTGCGGAAATATGAGAACTGCAGCAAGCTCTCAACAAGAAAGAATAATATCAATGCGGTACTATCTCTGGTGTATGTTGTATGTATTTTAGTTTATCCCACCTTTAGCGCGGTAACACTAACTCTTTGTCACTAAATTTGATGAATTATAGTAGTACAGATTGACAAATTTTGTATTGTAATGAAAAGTACGTCAATCTGATTATTTCTCTAATAAATCTATCAAAGATGGGTCAGCTGCTGTAGAAACTTATGCATACTTAGCAGTAGCAGAAATCCTAACTTTGTGTGATGGAAGCTATATATTCGTCTTCTTTATCAGGATGTTAAAATTTGCAATGAAATATCTGAATTAAACTGGATGTTCACCCACAAAACGTACCCTATAACATAAGCACTCAATGACGTGCAGGTATCCAAAGATTCAAACATATTTTACCTCGAAAACTATGAATGTGCGAATCTTCACATGGATTGCTATGTCAGGATCGTCTATTCCTTTGTAGAGTTGGTGTACCTATGAATAAAAAAGAGATAATTTTTCATAGCGAGTATAATTTACTTATCTGGCATGGAAGTGTACAAAATACTGCATTTTGTTTCAAAATTCTTCTCAAAGGTTACACGTCATTATATTATATATAATCTGTGGAGTCAAAAAACGAAGATATGACCCCATTTCTCATTAAACAGGATACAAAACCTGTTTTACAATCTTACAATGAATGCTGTTTACTGAGAAGACGTGGCTGCAAAGAACAGGTTCATTTTACTTTGATCTACAAAAACTAAACTATCCTAATTTCCGAGAAACTTTTGAAGAAATTACATTTGCCATGTAGCATATACGTAATTCAAAAGAAAACTTTCCAGCGCGGACGATCACAAAGAGATTTGTTAGGTCCATCTTGATCATGCTTTATTCCATTCTAAGTCGTCTCGTTTTAAGGAAATTAATTCAGACTATAGATTCGGGGAACATGTATATAGTTCTTATGAGAACAATACTTACACCATTCATAATGTGTGAGTAATATTCTCTCATATTCTTTTTTGCCTGACGTTCCATTCTGGTGATATTTAATGAGGGGTTTACCAACGACATAAATCTGCAAGTGGAAAGTACACATACATGAATGCAAACAAATATCGACCGATGTATCCACCTATATGCCTCGCTACATCTCTATATAGATGCATACATACAAATATATATATATATATATATATATATATATATATATAGATACATAGATATATAGATAAATAGAGACAGAGACAGAGACAGAGAGAAAATGATAATGGTATACATACATAACTTTAGCTTGGTGACAAATAGGCTGGTAAATAAACATACTTCGAGATAGGGATATAAATAAATAAATATACATATATATATATATATATATATATATATATATATATATATATATATACTTGCGTGTATTTGTTATACAGAAAGGTCACTTACAATTGCCATACAGTTGAATCTAGTAGCACGAGTACCTTGACGTAGTATACTTTCTTTATTTTATCTGTGGATGGAATTTGATGTAAGAAAACATATTTATGGTTCATTTAATATATATATATATATATATATATATATGTGTGTGTGTGTGTGTGTGTGTGTGTGTGTGTGTGTGTGTGTGTGTGTGTGTGTGTGTGTGTGTGTGTGTGTGTGTGTGTGTGTGTGTGTGTGTGTGTGTGTTTATATATCGTCATATTCGAGTTTTAGTCTTTTTCACATTAACTTAATTATATCCACAGTTGTGATTTCTTTAAATAGCATATCTTTTCATACAAAGTCATATTCTCAAGAATCATGCAATGCTGAAGGAAACGTCATGTATCTTCAAGATAATGAAAAATATCAATTATAGTCTTGAATGAAGAACGTTTGTGAGAAAGGAAGTAACCTACACCAGACCTGAGCATAAGTTACTTACCTTCTGTACACTTCACTTTGAGATTCAATTAAGAAAGCAAACAGGTCATTAAATTACAATCGATAAAACATAGACAACGATCATGTTGGAATCGGAAATATAACTAATAGACATTAAACAAGCAAGGAAATCATTAATTCTGAGTACGATTCTTTCGTTATTTGCTGTATAACTGTAATTTGTTTCAGCCATATATTTTAACTCGTTGCTTTAGACAAATGGGACCAAGAGTTGTCTCTGGATGTTTTATGTTCCAAATATAATAACTTTAACAGACCTTTACGTTCTACTGTCTCGTCTCCTTCGATATGTGCTTGGTCCTGTAGAAATGTTTGGTCTCTTTCGATATTCAATTGGTCTTGTTGAACTGGCATGTCTCTTTTGATATTTGATAGGTCCTGTAGAAATGATATGTCTCTTTGGATATTTGATTGGTCCTGCAGAAAATATCGTTTGCCAAGAAGATCCGTATTTTCCAAGAAGTTTCTTAATGTGAAGTCATTCTTGGATGGTAGGAGATCATAGTTTTTGTCTGCGATTCTAATGTTTCCGTTCTAGATTAGGATGCAAAATAATATATATATATATATATATATATATATATATATATATATATATATATAAGGAAAGGGTAATAGTTTGATTGTGTTTCCATGATCTCTGTTTATTTCCATATTCATTTATCTTGTTATTTGAAATATCAGTAGTAGTGGCAGTTGTATCTGTAATAGTTGGAATACTTGATAACGTTTTTGTAGAAAATCCATGGATCCAGAAATGGAATAAAATAAACATGTCCATTGTGTGGGTCACACAAGAGATGGTTTTGATAGGAGATTTATTAAAATTGCAGGTTTTATTTTCGCATAGCTTTTTCTCATGGAAACACGGACCAAGTTGATATATAATTACGTGTCTGTCTTATTACAACACTATATCAGAGAACATTCATGTATTTATTAAAGTAATGTTGCAAGTACTTTAATGAAATTTCAAATGCGTTAAGGATTCAGAATAAAATCGAAAGACATTATGTTAATCTGAATTATAGATGTATATGAAAAAGGAATTAGCCTAAATGTCACTTAAGAAGCAGAACTGTATCGTAACTGAAAACGTATTTTAAACATTACCAAGTCTACAACACAATTAGCCTAAGTTTTAGGACAAATTAATATCTACACCTTCCAAAATCTGCTGAAGATACGCCCATTGTATGGAGATGAATAAAGGATGATGTCTGTTAATAAAGCAGATATCAATTTTACCATCGTTGTCTAAAGTCCTTTTGAAAATATGTTGCTATCCTTCTTTGCTCATACAGGGATGATAGTAATTTTTCAAAATGTTGTGAAACTAGCATCACAAACTCCATTGATAAGTGACTAGTAGAAGCAGATTATGGAGATGTATCAGGTGTAGCTTATATTGACATCAAAATACATAAATCACCGATGTTATTCCGATTCCACGCAGTGCATTTTATGTATTGTCTTGTTATGTTTTCCCAACGTACTGACTCTACAGATGGTATTACTTTTGGGGTCTAATCCCCTTATCTCAGTGCATGATAGGCTATATATAGCGGCCAGTATAGATGGTGAAGGAAAACATCCGGTAAGAACAAGGGATATAATGGATGCCACTTGAAGGTTTTATCACATACCAAAATTGGCCGAGCCTGAGAATCGAACCCACACGTAGAGAGTGAGATGAAAATGGTCTCAGGAGGGATTTCGCAAACTGCGCATAGCAATAGATAAAATATTTGCTTCACACAATGATTCATAAACATCTGAGGAAAACTAATGATGCTTTTATTGTCTGTTTTTAGACTATTCAAAGCTTTTTACTATATTAATTATGAAAATTCAGTGACAGCTTATTGACTGCAAAAAGTTGTAGTCTCGAGAATCCGTATTAAAGTGTGCAAATGAAAAGGCAGTATACTGAATCATTTACCTGTAACGCTGGTAACACTCATGGTTCCGTATTATGTTCTTTCTTTCAGTTTTTCCAGTACATTTCTAAATGCATTGGTATCAGACCTCCCTAAAAATGACCTGGTGGCACTATATATATATATATATATATATATATCTATATATATATATATATATATATATATATATATAATGGCTGTCAGAATATATAATGGCTGTCAGAATAGAGAAGGAATTGCTTGCTTGTCCTTTTTGTGTGAATTTCACTATAGTAACAGTACTACATTGTCAATTCCCCAACCCACGTAGTAACATTACTCTATATCCAGGCACTGATTTTGTGATCTCCAAAACCTCATTTAGTAAAAGTACTACAGCTTATATAGTAACAATACTACAAAGCTATCCCCCCAAACCCATGTAGTAACATTACCCTATGTCCAGGCATTGATTTTTGTGATCTCCAAAACCTGATGTAGTAACAATACTACAACAGATGTAGTAACAATACTTCATAGCTCTAACGCAATCTACCAAACCCATGTAGTAACATTACCGTATTTCCCAGCTCTGATTTTGTGATCTCCAAAACCTGATGTAGTAACGATACTACAACTGATGTAGTAACAATACTTCATAGCTCTAATGCAATCCCCGAAACCCATGTAGCAACCTTACTCTATTCCCCAGCACTGATTTTGTGATCTCCAAAACCTGATGTAGTAACAATACTACAACTGATGTAGTAACAATAATGCATAGCTATCCCCCAAACCCATACAGTAACATTACCCTATGCCCAGGCACTAATTTTGTGATCTCCAAAACCTGATGTAGTAACAATAATACAACTGATGTAGTCACAATACTATGTAGCTCTAACGCTATCCCCTACATCCATGTAGTAACATTACCCTATGTCCAGGCACTGATTTCTGTCCTCCAAAACATGATGTAGTAACAATACTATATAGCCATCACTTCCATCCCCCAAAACCCATGTAGCAACATTACCCTCTTTCCAAGCACTGATTTTGTGATCTCCAAAACCTAATGTAGTATCGATGCTACATAGCTACCCCACAAACCATATAGTAACATTACCCTATTTCCAGGCACTGCTATTTTGAGCTCCAAAACCTGATGTAGTAACAATGCTACAAGAGATGTAGTAACAATACTACATAGCTCCCCTGATATCCCCAAACCCATGTAGTTGTTGTTGTTGTTGGTATAGGGTTTAACGCCATTTTTCAGCACAAGATAACCTGTACATGGCGACCAGTATAAATGGTGGAGGAAGAACCCGGGAAATCCCTGGAAAGAACCACCGACCCACGAGAAGCTACTGTCAGGCTTTCTCACATACTCACATTGGCCGAACAAGAGACTCGAACCCACGCAGACAGAGATGAGATGGCAATAGACAGTAACGGTGAACGCTTTAGACCACTTGGCCACTCGGGGCCCATCCATGTAGTAACATTACTCTATTTCCATGGTAACAGTGTAACATTCATTTTGTCATTTATAAAATATGATGTAGTATGATTATTACAGCTATGCCTCATACTGCCTCCAGAATATAAAAGAAAATTCAGTGTTGTCTTTCTTATAGGACATTACCTTTGTATTTAATATTAAATATCATTACTATTTGCAAATCCCTTCTTCATAGTAGTATTACCATTCCGGTGGCTTAAGTGGTTAGACGATCCACCTCAGATGAAGGAGGTCACAGATTCGAACCCTGGATCAGTCACACCAGAGATTTATCAAAACGGTACTAACAGCTACCTTACTAGGCACTAAGCATTAAGAGGTTAGTATTAAGACTGGTCGGCCTGGTGTCAGGATAAATGTGACAAGGTGGGACATCATGTTACATGTTTGCTAGACATCACCATAAACTGCCACACACACATCATAGCGATATGACAGAAAAAGTGTTAAATCTACATTAAAAATCCATATCACACACACATAGTAATATTACTCTACTGATTATCAACTGTGACTACTTTCCCAAGTCAACATTGCTGATCTCCATGCTCAGTGTAGTAATGATAGAACCCATCATATGACTTTGTGTAGAATAGGAAAATTCCATTTGAAACTTTAAAATTCTAAGTCATACACAAGGATGTGCCAAATGTTTAATGCAAATTTGTAATCCCAAGGATGGAATTTGCAATCCTACACTGAAGCAGAATGATGGATTCTTTTTCTCACATTTCTGTGCTAAAAGGGTAGTCAAGGTCAAAAATGCATACTGTGAATACTGCTATAACTTTCAAGCTGCAAAACAACCACTTAAAATTTTTTTACCATAACAAAGAGCATACAAAGTTAGATTTACACTGAAATATTCAGTGTATCTTGCAATGACATTTAAAAGCATTTCAGTTTTCAAAGAACAGTACCACTACTTAAAATGTCTATAGTAATTGCAAAACTGAATTGTATACTGAAAATATTTCGTGCAATGATACAGATATCATCAGATCACAAGATGAA
>JAECUM010014169.1:0-27618 GCA_016617855.1 Megalonaias nervosa | reverse complement strand
TATATATATATATATATATATATATATATATATATATATATATATATAGAGAGAGAGAGAGAGAGAGAGAGAGAGAGAGAGAGAGAGAGATGGATCATACTCGTAGGACTAATTTAAGTTCGATGTTGTTTAATGGGCGTGGGCTGTCGACCACAAAAGAACAAATAAACCTACAATGAATCCAATTATAAATAAACAAATTTCCAGTTCTCCCTCTACTTCAATACTCTAGTGTAGTTCATACCTTTTTGGGGCGTTGGCTGTCGACCGCAAAGAACAAGTATGAAACACATGCATCTGCTATAAATACAGGTATTTCACAGGAATGCGCTAAATGGAAGGCTGCTTTCCCGCCAATCACAGGAAATATGTTCAGTTTCTGCTCAAACCTTATGGTCATATTATTAAAATCACCCTCCCCATTTTGGCCTGAACCACGCAAACAGTTAACAACCAATGACTTCACGCGTTGTATCTTACCTTGTCGGCGCCCCTTTGCTACTGTGTTACCTGACCACGTGAAGCCTGGGACGGTATCGTCTTAAGGGGCTGAATGGAAGTTCTAAGAAATGGGATTAACATAGTCACTTAATCAATATTTACTTATGAGTTTCCTTCCTACGATATCGCTTTAAAACCGTTACAGACTAAGGTATGAAATTTAGTATACATGTACTTATACGTCAGTATTAGAAGGCGTGTCCTGTTTTTAAGGAGTAGGTCTCAAATCAATGAGTAGGTCTCAAATCAATATGTTGTGTTCATCACACATTCACTTCATAGCTGTAAAGCTGTTTAAGATTAAGGAACGATGAAATCTGACATACTTAAAGATCATCACTGGAAAGTGTGTCGCGTACTAAGCTTTTGGTAAGCACTGAGACAATGAAAATCTCAGGTCTTATATATATATATATATATATATATATATATATATATATATATATATATATATATATATATATATATATATATATACAGTCCACTTTGCCAGAAATAAATCTTTACAACAAGGTCGGACAATTAACAATAGAAAGTGTCGGACAGATCTAAGATATGTTCAAATTATGATAAAGTGTTGCACCAATCAATGACTGGTTACACCGCGTAAGTAATTTTTTTTGTTCCTTTGTAGTAATTGTTATTTCCTAATTGCTTATGTCTCAAAAGTATATAAAATGGCTATTATTCCGCACAAACGTTGCTTTTGTGACCGAGACAGTGACATTTTTGAAATTTGCCTATTTTCCAGAACATTCCAGATAGATTCAGTGCTGAGTAAACTTGGAATAACCTCTAGAACTTTCTAGAACTTTCCAGTAATATAAATTGTAGTATAAATACAGGGGCCTTAAGCCCATCAGTTCAGTTTAGTTCCAGCTGCTTAAGTGGATAGATATCTGCATTTTTCTGACATGGCATCAAGAGGCTGCAAGCATCCGGCAAACGCATTTTGCTATGTCTGAGGCCAATTTATCAAGACAAGAGCGAAAAAGTACACCGTGGAAGCATCTGCTAAGATGTTTGAGGCCTACAAGACATATTTCGGAATGCCTGTCGGGGATGAAGACAAACCCTGTGCACCTCATTTCACCTGCGAGCACTGCCAAAAACTCTGGATGGTAAGATGGACAGTTGTTGCTCGGAAGCGTCACCAAACTTTTTCCAGCTTCTTCACTCGTCAAGATGGGCTCTGTTTCTGCCACAGTGTGACCAGTCTATTCTAGGCAATTGGAATCTCTTGTAACCAGAATGAGTGGCGCCTTTTCATAGACAGCTCATCCAGGAGCCTCAAAGGCGTACTGCTCCATAATGGGAACAAGTACCCGTCTCTTCCCCTGGCTCACTCGGTGCACATCAAAGAGGATTACAACAGCATCAAGACATTACTGGACGCCTTGAAGTATGATGCGTACGGCTGGGAGGTCATCGGAGACTTCAGAATGGTGGCATTCCTTATGGGTCTCCAAGGCGGTTTTACCAAGTTTCCCTGCTATCTTTGCCTTTGGGACAGCAGGGACAACAAGGCGCACTACCACAGGCGGGACTGGCCACAGCGGACCGAGTTCTTTGTAGGGAGGAACAACGCCAAAATGAAGTCACTGGTGGCCCCCCGGAAGGTGCTGATGCCACCACTGCACATCAAATTGGGCCTTATGAAGCAATTTGTCAGTGCTCTAGATAAGGAGTCGGCAGCCCTCAAGTACCTTCAAGACTTCTTCCCTAAGCTGTCTGAGGCAAAGGTCAAAACCGATGTCTTCGTCGGACCACAGATAAAGAAGACCCTGGAGTGCAATGAATTCCCCAAGAAGCTAACTAGCAAGGAGAAAGCGGCTTGGAACAGCCTTGTCGTAGTGGTTCTGGGCTTCCTGGGCAATTACAAGGCCGAAAACTATATGGAGCTGGTTGAGATTCTGGTGAAGAACTAAATCGCAATGGGCTGCAAGATGTCCCTCAAAATCCATATCCTTGATGCTCATCTTGATAAATTCAAGGAGAACATGGGGGCGTACTCGGAGGAGCAAGGCGAGTGCTTCCACCAGGATATACTGGACTTTGAACGCCGCTACCAAGGACAGTGTAACGAGAACATGATGGGAGACAACATTTGGGGGCTGATTCGTGAAAGTGATTTACAGTATAATCGTAAATCTAAAAAAACTACTCACTTCTAAATCTTTTGTGGTCATTTTTGTCTTACTTTAGTATAAATACATGTTAATTTTGATTCATATGATTTTATTTCTGACTTTATGTGAACGAAGAAACAAAAAATTCTCCCGTTTTCTCATTGGAAATAGGTAAATTTCAAAATATCACTGCCCTGGTCACAAAAGCAAAGTTTGTGGGGAATAATAGGCATTTTCTATACTTTTTAGGCATAAGCAATTACGAAATAACACTTACTACCCAGGAACAAAAATTTGTGTTACATCGTGTTATCGTCTCTTGTTTTCACTTGCCTGTAGTACATAGATGGCACTATCAAACTGTAACAAATGTTATCCACACTCTCCAAAGAAAACGCTCTGTTTGCAATGATAGCAAATCAACTAGTTATAAACAACGAAGAACTTGGAAACAAATATTTCCAATGGGGGGGGGGGAGGTCAAATTATTGTGAATCCTATTCTAAGGTTAATAAGGTTAACAATATTGGAATATTACTCATAGAATTATATCAATTGCATCGTCAATCTTAGGTTGCATGAGGATCAAGTTAAAATTTTTACATGCTTCTTAAATGAAGATGAAAGTGTTGCTGATTATTGTGGCTACCTTAAAGCATTGTCTTTCTTCTATATCAAATTTTGAAGTTGGAAATAGCTGTGAATCTGTGTACATTTTTGTTTAATATGTGATATTACCTTCAGGCATTGGGATCATTCCCTTTTTGTGGTGATTTTAAAGACGAGATGGTTTCACAAAGATGGAAAACATTATATGGGTCTGAAAATGAAAGGATGTGTTTATTGATATTTTTCAACCCAACGATGTTTTGGAGCACGGTCAAATATATGAGACAAATCAAATCATATAAAAGTGTCATATCATGTCGAAGTACAATGCTATCCCAGTCGATGCAGACTCGCTTTACTCTGGCGATGATGCTGACGATATATCTGAGAAGCCCATTGATGATGCAGAAGTTCTGAGAAGCATTTCAAACATTAGGTCTATACAAGCGTAGGGGAGAGACCTTTTGATGACTGAGATGTTGAGCACAAAATTTAAGAGAAAACACCTTGAATATTTACTCATTTGTTTAATGCCGTATCTCTATAAAGAAATTATCCATGAGCACGGGGAGAATGTATTATTTTCACAACACATAAGAAAGCATGGAGGTGGGGGTGGAATGTATTATTTTTATAATATACAAAAGGCATCGGGAGAATGTATTACTTTTACAATAGAAAATAAAGAACATGGAGAATAAATTATTATTACAATACTAAAGAAAGAATGGAGAGAATATATTATTGTTTACAAAGCACAAGAAAGCAAGGGGAGAGTGTATTATCTTGTATAATATGCAAGAAGGGAGTATTAAACTCAGGCGTTTCACCTGTTGATACTAAGAAAGGTATTCAGCAGCATCCTAATAACTGTTTTGTTGCATGTCGAGGGCATACGAGACTGTCGGTCTACTTGTAAATTTGCAAAATAAATTCAATAATAGGGTCCTTGGAAAACGAGACTTTTGTACACTGTGGGTTCGGATTTTTTTTTCTTTTACATTATGAGCTTGTGATCGCACTTGTACAATTTAAAAACAAATAGCAATTCGATGGTAGGATATGACATTTCTATAACAGAGGAGTGGGGTGGGAGATGGAGTGCATCGTATTTACTTGGTTGTATAAGCTATTTAATTTGCCAGAGCCGGAGCAGACCCATTTCTAATTTTAGATGGATCATGTTTAGGGCGTGGTCCATCGACCAAAAATAACAAAACAAACCCAAAACTGATCCAATGATACATAAACAAATTACAGCTCCGCATTTACTTCCATATTCTAGTGTACTTCCTACCATCTTGTTATTGAAATTTTACTACTACAATAAATGGACATGACAAAACAATGTAATTTTAGTACCGGAAACAAAACTGTAACAGACGAGGGGTCTCACTTCAGAGCAAATCAAACAAAACCTGCGCGAACCTGACTTGAGGTCAATTGTTTCCCCTAGTTCCAAGTACATGAAACATCAGTCATTGTGAGCTGAAGGGCTCTTAAAACAAAACTACACACGAAATATAAACATACAAAATGCGGAATGCATTCAAAACAGGATATAAGGAATTATAACTGTTACTAATATTTAATTTAATTACTTGTGTGTTAGTTTTAAATTCATTTTTTAAAATTTTGTTTCATTACATTTTATTGTAATGATTTTTTTCACGGGATTTGATATTTTTGAAAAAATATTCAGTCTAATTAGAACGTAAAAGTATCACTTAAGCATTATTTTTGGCTCACTTTAGTTCATAGATTTTGTAAACATTGAATGAAAATGATTGGTTATTACAAAGGTCATGTTCGGCCCACGTGTTTGCTATATTGTAAACAGCCTTTTTTATTATTCATTTGTAGCATGAGAATCTGATTTTTAAGATAGCACTATTCTGGCCTACGTGTAAAATGGCAGTTTTTTTTTACTGCGCTGTTCGATGATTTAGTGACCACGTGACCCATCACGCGCGTCTTAAATTACGTTTTAGTTGGCTTTAAATAGGCATTCTCAGTATTTTTCTGTCAGTCATAAACAATACCTTCAGGTAGAATGGTATTTCTGTTAGTGCCGTTTTGAATTGAGTTTTTTTAAAATTAAAAATAATTATTAACCTGAAAAATACTCTTCTTCATCAAAATTCTTTGACAAAAACATTTATTGGAAATTTATTCTGGATTTCTAAATTGGAACATTATAAGTTGTGATTCAACGAGGAACTGTTGACATTCGTACAAAGACTTCATCTGACGTCATCATCCTCCATCTTGGAACGTCGTCGGGATTCTAACTTGGATTCAATTAGAACTTTTTAGTGATAGGACTTATATTTTTAAATTCCAGGAATAGTTTTGGATTATATTCACAAACTGTATGTCCTTTTCATACTTTTACTGTGTTTTCTAAAAAAATAAATTATTTTGTTAAAACTTACAGAGCTTGTTGGCTTCACTCTTTTCTTTTGTTACTTTTATACGAGCCTACATGTAACATAACATAAAACAGAGAGAAATGGGATGCCGATGCCAACGAGCAACACACAAAGGACTCCGATCCAGAGATGAAATATGCCACAGATTACGATCTGAATAATTTAAGCGAATGATCATCAGACCACACTATTAAATTCACCATATTTTCCAACTTGGTATACAGATGTATACAGCAGGATTCAATTTAAAGGATTTGCATCACTGTTTCGCATTTAAATTTGCGAGTACAACAGTTGTGTTTTGCTTATTTGGCAACCAAATGTATATAAATAAAATTTAAAGTATGGTGGCCTGCAGTGTTCATGTCTGTTTATACCAAGGTGTGGTAGTATTGCAAGAAAGGACAAAATTCAGGTGATTTTCTACGCAAATTAAACTTGGCTTGTCTTATTTTCAGGAGGCACCTGTTATATGCATGTGTGAAGACTTCAGAATGTAATTTAATAACTATCGTTAAATAATTAATTGCAAAATAATGTTGTGTGAATCTTTCTAAGAGCAGCCGCTTGGCAACTAACATTATTTTACTTTATTTATATTGTAGTTACAGATAGTTCTGAGCCATGCCTGCGAAAACACCTGTCAAAGAGAACACCTGCTTAGAGCAAATACGTGTTTATAACAGACACTTCTTAAATGAAGCTTCTGCCCATCATATACACGAACAGGGATTGCATGGTAGAAGAAACTTAAATGATTACATATTTTAAGGAGGCAACTTTTACGATTTCAATAAGTTGAATCGTACATGAAGAAAACTATAATTCAGAAAATGAGACAATTTGGTTTTACCAGAGTGAAGCTAGACTTAACAATCAGAATAAAAAGATCCACAAATGCAGGAGATAAACTCGAGCTACATAATTTTACCATAGATCAATACTTATGAAGATAATCAATAGAAGTGAAATGAATGATCTCACTGAACATTTATTTAACACTTAACAAACCAAGCTTGAACAGGAAATAAGTAAAAGGACGAAATGGATGTTGGACAATATTGACTATTTAACACTGCATGCATACAGTTATCCACCGCTTAGAGGAAACTCATATAGATCTGTTTGAATGGGTTAAGAACAAACAAACCTGTATAAATGTAAAGAAGCCAGACAGTAAATGCATTTTTTATGCTATGGAATAAAGTTGCGGTGGAACAACTTTAAAACACACCCCATAAAAGATCATTAGAGACCATCAAATTACAGTTAAATTGATACAGTCACTGGTTTAATATATGTCCAGAGAAAATTTAGACGGTTGAGAAAATTGAGAATGAATTTGTTATCTCTGTCAATGTATATGAAATACTGAAATGGCTGAGAAGTTGCCGGTGTTCTACGAATAATGGATACCGAGGAAGTAAGTAAAGTTATATGCTTCAAGCAATCCCAACACCAACACTAATGGAATGCATTATTACGTTGGAATGAAAGACTGATCAAAAGTGATGTCATCACAAATAAATACACATCATGGGCAGGAATATATCTGCAAAACATGCTCGACATTTTTCAAAACACCAGAAAAATTATCAGAACACAAAATCCTGTGTTAGAGTGTACACGCCTCGATAGATGCAATGACTGAAGATGCTTCATTGTTAAAGTTCCTGCGTTGCTAAATGAATCCAAAGTTCGGATGTTGTTTAGTGTGATTTTGAAAGTATGGTGCTGTAAATGAAGTGCACCTCAATATTTTAATTGTGGCATGCATTAAACAGATATATCCTGGATGTTGTCAAACAGATATATCCTGGATGCTGTCAAACATATATATTCTGGATGTTGTCAAACAAATAGATCCTGGATGTTGTCAAACAGATATTTCCTGGATGTTGTCAAACAGATATATCCTGGATGCTGTGAAACAAATATATCCTGGATGTTGTCAAACAGATATATCCTGGATGTTGTCAATCAAATATATCCTGGATGTTGTCAAACAGATGTGTCCTGGATACTGTCCGACAAATATATCCTCATTGTTGTCAAACATATATATCCTGGATGTTGTTAAACAGCGAGAAGAGTTGAAAAGACAATGTAAATAGCTAAACATACTCCATCAGTGCTTTATTTGCACCTCTTATTGATTCAAAAGGCTGAGGACCAATATTTTGCAAAGGTTATGGCTGTATTTATGTGTCTTGTAGCACATATTGGGTACGATAGCTAAAATAGTGTGCTAGTCTACTTTCGAAATGATGTACATGCCATAAATTTGCACAAATTTTATGTCATTCAAAATCAATGTTTTCTCATTAAAATTCATATTTAACGAAGAGATTGTGTATTGCGAGATTACTCTACTCTACCATAATACATACATATATACCTACCTACCTACCTACCTACCTACCTACATACATACATACATACATCTGTAGATGTATCTAGGCATGTATAGGCCTAGATATAAAATGATTAATATCGCAACTCGAACTGCAATGGGAAGTAAGTAAAATCAACACTGCCACGTTATTACTGTAACTCTACCACAGCAAGTCTCGCACAAGATAAATGACGGAGCAAACAGTTTTAAGAGAGGTGATAGAAATACGGAATTAGTAAAACAATAAACCAGTAATCTACGTAGACAATGTGTACTTCTTTTTTGAAGTTTGGATGTGACAAAACAGATACTTTGCAACCAACTGTGACAAAAAGCATCAATAGTTGAGGAGTTTAACTCCAGTCTGAATAATATTACGTGGAAATATTGCACTAATTTGGAAATCCGAAACTGAGTGTTGGTGAAGCGCCGAGTCATGATCCGGATTAAGGAATTTTCATGATCAGGATTTTCTGATGCTAACAACAAAACGTGATATAGCAATAAAAATCACTTGACTATGATAACGATCTTTTTGTTATATACCTACACATTTTGAGATAAATTAAAAATGATCAAAAACCTCGCATTTAAAGTTTCAACCTTTCTGATACGAACTTCATCTGAAGTCATTTTGTTGTCAAGAAACATAAATGTAATTCTTTTTATCTGGCACAGGGCTATTGTAATGTCGATAGATTTGTCAGACGAAATACAAGATGTTTTGTATTATTTGCTGGTCTCGACAACGTTGGTATAGAGAACATAGCGCGAGAACAATGCGGCAACGTAACATAAAGATGAATTTCCGAACTTTATCGTAGTGCTACCAGCAGCAACAAACACAACTTTTTATTGTTTTACAGATTTGCACGACACCATAACAAGATGTGAAAAATTTTAGGACAAATATAACGGACCAAAGAAAAATAGATATTTTTAAAAACTTTGCTGCTACCAGAGCCGCGTTTAAAAAAATGTTGAGCAGGAACGACAAGGACAACAGCAAACAGCAGAAGAAACCGCTAGACTGTTTAAACCTGTAACAGAAGCTGTACTTGGCAAACAACCTGATGTTTCTACACTATCATCAGAAGATCTAAAAACACAAAAAAAAACCTCACTGGAAAAGGGATTGCTTGGTCGACTTGAAGAAGAGCAAAAAAGTTGCAGAACAAATTATTGAGAAAATAGGAGATCCTGCTGCGACAAAAGCAGAAGTAATAAAAAAATTGAAGATGAAAAAATTTATTTTTAAACAAATGGATGAACACCAAAAACTAATTGATGAACAAGCAGCAAGGCAACGGATTATTATGCTTAAAAAGGATGCATTCATATTTCGTATATGTCCTGTGTAGAGTAAAAAGTTTAAATAACCTGAACCTTTAGTAAATGCATGCGGTCTAGAACTAAACTTACTGTTCAGAAATAATTTTCGTTCTTTTTATTAATCTTAGCATGATCGAACCCATAAACTTTAGTTGTGAAAATTAATAGAATTCTTTATTACTATAAATGTACGATATCCATAAAGTTTAAGTAAGGAACTTACTCTCTGCAAAATCCATATTTCGCTTGAATTACAATGGCTTTGACATTTGACCCCAAAATAGTTAGGTCTTTTTCATGCCTTAAGTGGAAGCCGTCCACAAAAGTAGGACAAGGCGAGTTGTCTCGAGCTAAGGTTATTATGCAAACACATTTTTTTTGTTTGTTTTGGCACAGTGTACCTTTTCCTTCAAACGTTTGATTATCAGATTAATAGGGGTTTTCTTCCCTAGTGAAAGTGCAAGTCCTCCATAAATAATTGGTGAAAGGGCATGGTCGAGAACTGCAATATTTTTTTGAGAAGTCATTGTCATTTTTCAGTGACATTGATTTCTCTTTTTACCTTTTCACCCCCAAATCAAAAGTCTTCAAACTTACTTCAAATGCACGTCACCAACAACGTCTGGGTTGTAGAACAAAATTTAACGTCCAGAAATGTTTCTTCTCTCAGTGATAGTGACTTTGACCTGTATACTGACCAAAAGCTCTAAACGCTAATTAGTAACACAAGTGCAAGCCTTGCAAAAAGCATATTTTCCGTTTGTGATCTAGAATAAAGGTTATTGTGCAGACAATATTTACCCTTATTTCAGGCATAATGACCTTCACATTGAGACCAAAATCGATATGCGTCTTTCTATCCCAAGTACATGCTCTGTACGAAATTTCGTAACGGTCAATGGCGGATTTCCTTCCGATAATTCAGACGAGGATACTGCACGGGGCGGCTAGATTCAGTGGCGGCAGATTTTAATGTATGAAAATCTGGCTTTGTAAAAATCTTTTACATTTTGTAACAAAAGGAGTTGTATTTACAGTTTACCATTATTTCAAGGCGTAAAGGTCTTTGTAGGCTTTGGTTTTGAGTTTTTGTTTTGATTGTGGTGAGGTTGGTAACTCTGTTAGGAGGGCAAAGTCATAAATCCGTCATGGACAGCTGTATATAGAGACTATGTACGCATTTTGAGTTGACACATTAAACGAGTGAAGTGAATATATTTTATTATCACGAGCGGCAAAACCACGACTGACTATACAAACTGTTTCCACATCACTTCTGACTGGTTCATAGGAAAATAAGAGATTTTATTTTCGATAACATATCTTGTGCGGATTGACACATTGAACATTGCTGGGCAGTGTCCTGTAGAAACATCGAAGAACGTTCCAACAGACTTCAGAGTAAAACAATATTGAGCAGAAGAGATTTTAAGTTTTGTTCTAAGGGTTTTCGTTGCCATGTTTTCTTTGTGTATTCAGGCGGGAATTTGGTGTGTTGGCAAACTTGAAGTCTATTGACATGATTATGATTGTGGTGGCAGTTAAAATTGCACTTTAAGCATTTTATTACTATACTTAATAAAGAGTTTCTTCAAAATGCGTACCATTTGTCGTTGCCTATAACAGGTATACGATACTGTACGGATGGCAGAATATTGAATAGCAACAGGTCATTTAAGTTCAGTAACTGACAGTTTACATGATTCACGTGCAAAACTAATTATACAAATTCAATATTTTAAACCTAATTTTCGTTCTTTGCGTTTCATTCTGGGGCATGTTTGACGACGTTTACTTGTTGATTGCACAAATGTGCACAGGAGAGGTAACGGCCTTGACACGTTTTAATATCTATTCATTCTGGAAGAGAAAGAGTGGAAGGGTACAAAAGATGGAAGGAAAAGAAGAAGACAAAATGAAATAGGTATAAATTTGGGACACAAGTCTGAATAGCAAAGATAAGGACATGTATACTTCCTGAAAGGAATAGAAGAAGTAGTTCCAAACGTAATGTCACCATTGTGGCGATGGAAGTGGTATCATCACAGTGGCTATATTCTTTTTCTCCCAGTGATATATTTCTATGCACAGCATGAAATCTATAATAAATAGTACAAGTCTCACAGTATTGTGAGGAAACGAAAAAGGGCTCTGATGAACGGACATCAAAACATCATGGTTATGGCAGGTGTACGGAAACAAGTAGAATCAATGAATCAAACGAATATGATTTTAATTTTCTTTCCATTCTTGAAGTACCTATTCTATTTGCAAGAGAAGCAGACCAACTTATTAGGAAAATATTTTACGTACATTTATCCCACTTAGAAAGGGACTGCATTTTGCAGTCTTGCCATGTGCCACAACTTATCCCACCATTTTCTAGAATCTCCGGTATGTGTACCTTAAAATGCACTGGCCAATCCCGCTTTACAAAACTAAAGTAGCATTGAAATTACTTTGATAAGTCTGATTTATGTGGTAGGTGGTGTATATACTATACATACATAAACACATTTCTAAAAAGTTAAATTTGAACTGTGTTTCGATGTACTAAATGAAGATACCTCGCTCAATCTCTTATAAATAATAATCAGTCATTATTATATCTTTATTCAACGACGTTCCACACGGAAATGAATGGTTTACCCTTTATTTCGTAACTTACGAGAGAAAGTTCAGTGCCGAAGTCCAGCAAATTTGTTAAGTTAGTTTTAACATCTTTATAGCTTGAACGATTACAAAATGAGATCTTCGTTAGATGATGCAAAACACACTTCATAATCATGTTTGTTTGTTGTGGTCTGTGCCCTCCTAGTTTCCCACGAAATCGCTGCCAAAATCTATCGAGCTTCTTTGCTCTTCCTCTATGACTAAATTTTCTGGTTTAGTTAAAACACCTATGATCATATCTGAGTTTATGTCAGTTTCACCACTTGAAATATTTTCTACAATCTCAAGAATCATCTTCATCTCTTTGTTAAGGGTCGGCCTTCTTCTTACGTTACTAAGATTTAAACGATCCAAACGCTCTTTAACTTCGTCGACTTTGTCGTTGTTCCCATCCATGGTACTGCTTATGGCTTCCCAATATACTCCTCTCCTTTTGATTTGTTTGATTTCCTGAAGACTTTGTCTACGCATCTGCTTCTCCTCTGTGTAGATATTTTCCATGATCACTAGACTTCTTCTTTGAATCGTATCCAGATGTGCGATTATGCGCTCTCGAAGGTGTTCAATTTCTTGTTTAGTTGTTATCTTCCACTCTTCAAGTTCTTGTAAACTGTCGATCCCAGTATCTAAAATGTCTGTCCTTGGCAAGACATCCTCCTCTGTTGAGTTTCTCTCCTTATTTTGTTCCAGACATTTATTTTCGAAGCAGGTTTTGTGACTTTCTCTAGTGCATGTGGAGCATACTTTGCAGTTGTGTACAACACAGTGAATATTTAATTCATTACTTGGATGATGCTTGCATTTGGGCCTCTGGATTTGCTCCATGGTGTCTGCAATTGAATAGAAGAAGGTTCAAATAATGCAAGGTAAAACTTTATTATGACTCCATCGTCTTAAACTAAGTAACGGAAAAGGCCAAAAGCCAGCATGTTTTTGGAAAATTCAACCAATAATTTATTTCCCTCAAATATAGCGTAAACACTTACAAAAGAACTCACAGTGTTGTCTATAACATTCCACAAAATTATGTCACAAGTCCAAATGTACAAAGTTACAATTGAATTCCAGTGGTATTCCAAATAAGTTTTCATCCACAATGTATTGATGTGCATGTAGTCTTCAATCTGCTAATGTGCCAGTGGCCTGGATTGTGATGATATGCTAACATACTTTTTGGATGTATCACAATAATAATAATTTGCGTTTGCAGAGCATTTCCTCAAACTTCAGGAATAGCAGTAGCAAAACAAGGCTTTGAGATTTTGCGAACTCTCAAATATCTGTTGGAGACTTTTGTTACCGATTAGGGCTCACCCCTTTATCTCCGAAGTAGGCGCGGAGACAAAAGCAGGGATCGGAAGCTAAGCTTCTCGTCCATGCTTTAGTGATCAGTAATCAGGTATTGACTGTGCGATATGGTCTCCTGCATGCAGAATTTGTTTGTGTAGGGGAATATCTTCGGTTCAAGCGAGAAACGTTCTCAACGTTGACACTCCAATGTTAGCAATGTAGTGCATACATTCTTTCGAGATGCCGGAGCTGAGTATCGGTTCGTGTTGTTTGCGGCACGCAATGTTTACAGGATGTTCGTGTCCCGGTTTAGGTCAACGTTCAAATTCCAATTGAAGTCCACTAAGATCTACTTTCAAAGATTTACTCCTGGATTCAACTCATAGATTTAGTAAGTTGTTTTTACCACCTGAAAATTTTGCGATACAAGTGATGTTATGCTTGCTTGCATTTACCATTTCACATTTACTGGTTCTTTTGTCCCTTTCTTGATATCACTGATACGTTCATCTGTCGTAATAATAAGAACATAATCTGTTTTTTTCCCTATGATCATTGCAACCTGCGACGGGTTTCGCACGCGGGCTTGATCAATGGCGAAAATGTTTCTTCAAAGTCAACTGTGATACCTTCCTGAAGTTCAACTTTGATACGTTTGCGCCGAATTTGCCGAGAAGATCCAGTTGTACGCGGGCAGATTTGCGGAGTTGGTCGGCATTCTCGGCTATGACATCGACATACATTATCATGGTCGCTAAATTGTTTTATGAGACTAATTTGCGTCCAAACCCGCGCTATTCATTTTTACACACCGGTCAAGTTAATCGTGAGAAAACGTTGTGGGTCCTGGGTGAACTCCGTAAACGTGTTCCGACAACGATGGTACAGTCACCTACAAATGATCCTACTTTACCCATTTTATGTTCAGATTTAGCAACAACTGAGTTTACCAAGATCCGGCAGGGCCAATCATCAGTCGCGAAACGAGTTCGGAAAAATGAAATGGTGTTTGGGTGGTTGGGATCGACTCTTTGAAGTCAATGCATGCAACACCAACATGATTTCATATTGTGGGTGATGCAACATGAAATTTCGCATCGCACGTCCAACTCAGATTTCAAGGCGTGCTAATAAATTCCCAACCACTAGAAGTTGTTCCAGGTGTAGAGCAAAAACAGAACCTTGGTTGGAACCTCTAGTTTCATCAGCTGAAGACCTGCATTGTCGAATATTAATCTCGGCGGTGAGATCATAGCCGCGATAAAACTGCCCGGGATACCGTGGTGTAACTATCCTGGTTAAAAGCATATTTTGATCCCTTTGGGACTCAGGTACAATTATTACAGGCCTGGAAACGGCTCGACATAAGACAGTAGAGGAACCTGTAAACCAAGTCGATTCTGCATGCTACCGATATGATCTCGCACAGAAAACATCAGGCAATCTCCAGTTGCATCAAAATGTTGATGTAATTATCATTCTTGACTTGAACGCGAGCATTCATAGACTCAGCGTAAAATTGGCCAGATGGATTGTCAAAGGAAGGATGAGGGCTGAGATTTCACTCGGAGGCAAACATGTCTAATGGCATTCCTTCCAAGGTGATTCCGTTCGCATTATGCTACAGTCCTCGTGGTTATTTTAAATGCTATGCAGACCTCAAAGACAAGGGATGAGCGGAAACGGAGAAAGCGTAGGACTGCGGCCTGGTCATGTTTGAGCGACGGTGACTGAAAGAGAATGTACCGTCTAACCAGTTCCAAACTGCAGGTGGCAGTTAGAAAATACGTCACGATGTGGCATGATATCTTAATTATCACCTTGGAAATGCATCCGACAGCATCCCAATAATGGTCATTTCAATTTTTGCTTTTTCGCCAAGTGATAAATGGCCAGTGATGCCAAATGTAGAAGGGAGGAAATCAAAATGAAAGTAACGGCCATAAGATCCTTATCCATTGTGGGACCTTCTGCGTGGTAAATATTGGTATGTGTCCTATACCAATTTTGGTGAAAGGTGGCTTGTAGCTGACGGAAAGAGAAAAATGTCTGTCTTACTATTGCCTGGATTGCATACCTTGTCAGAAAGGCGGTTGGTAAGGTTAATGAGTTAAACTTACCGATAAGGCGTCGCCAGAGCGTGGTCAAACAATCATTGTGCCAGATCTATTAACTCGCGTCAAAAACAGTTTCTCGTGGTTGGTTTTGATGTTTTGATGCCCAACGAGGCTCACCAGGCTGATATCTTGTTTTAACAGCATGATCAGTTCCGTAGTCATGGACGCGGTCGTCCGCGTACATATAGATATGCACCAAACATTGCAGATGCTGTCAGCGGATACGAAGAAGCCGAGCCATTGACGTCGAAAGATTCAACAAGTGATGTTCCGAGGCAGTCAGAATGTTACCATTTGACGCCGCCAGCGAGTGGACTTTGACCGCCAAGTAGGGCATTTGTACGAGAGGAATCACGATACATTCAAGTGATCACGGAATTACCGTATGCGAAATTGTTCATTCCATAAGGTGAGATCGATCGCTTCCTGTCCAGTGGGTACAACTCTACCTTGGCGCAACTGTATGCACCCATGCGATGTTTCTTCGACGGAATACGATTTGCCGTTTTCGTGAATTCACGTCGTTGATGAAGACATTCTACTTACATCTCGTGCTTGATATCTTTCGCGACCACAATCCAAGAAACTCCTTGTGCCTTCTCGATGTTTTCTTGCAGATGTTATTGTTGTTCTTGTTGGAAGTACAAAACAAGTACTTCCGAAATACACGAATACACATCTGATTAAAAGATATATTATTATTATTATTATTATTATTATTATTATTATTATTATTATTTCGTTGTTTCGAACTCTGATTAAATTTCGGAGTTTTAAAATTATGAAAGAAAATATTAGCCATTAGTTTAAAATATTCTATTTTTAT
Source organism: Megalonaias nervosa (assembly GCA_016617855.1). Taxonomy (NCBI): domain Eukaryota; kingdom Metazoa; phylum Mollusca; class Bivalvia; order Unionida; family Unionidae; genus Megalonaias; species Megalonaias nervosa. Next base: position 11,314 of record JAECUM010014169.1, on the reverse strand, counting down.
TTGTGTTCATCTTTGATATGATAACATAATTGTTGTCATCTGAATATTTTTATTATTACTTTGATTCTTAATAATAATAATAATAATAATAATAATAATAATAATAATAAAAATGTCTCAGTAACACGTTCTTTTGAATGTAGTCAAAGCACTGGTATTTGAGATGGTACGAAGTTTACAGAAAATGTTATTACGCCAATTTTTATTTAGACTGCATTATTTTGGAACGTGTGACACGGGATAAACAATGAAGTTGTCTATGTTCCACTCATATTACATTTGTTTCATTCAGAGACTTGTGTGACTATAGTTTCCTACTCTATGTTAAGCTAGTACGTCTACTAAAAATAGGATTTCACTGAGGTGAAGTACATAATGGACAGAGGGAGACTATAGACACATCTGAAAAGTTCTAAAGGGATATAATGTATAATCTTCATTAATAAATTCATAATATTTAATCAAGTTTATTTAATCAATATTTGAATGGAAATAAACATGTTTGTCTCTGTATCTTTATATACGTTTTTTCCAATGAGTGCAAAATCTTGTTTGTACCTGCACCGCTTCTGATAGCTGGTATTGTTAATGAAAAAGGCCTCAGCTCACAAGATGCAGTGCAGCGCATGCTCAATAGTAAGCATTCGGCGAAGAAGGTCGAGGGAGAATAAACATGCGTAATAACAAATCTTGCTGTGTCTTGGCTCCATATTTAATCCGCTAAACTTGTAATGGTGTGTGTGAGGTGGTGGTCGGTCATTTATCGGAGCAGCTTTGTTATTGATCCCTTTACCTTAAGATAAGCTGTTGATGTGAAGCCATATACTATACATGTACCTACTGATATGAGACAATGGACTAGGGCACAACCTTTCTGTTCCAGGGGATGTGCATAATTCTCTTTTGCAAACAATTATTCTGTTTACAAATTCGGAAAAAATGCTATGTAATTATCTACATTTATGTATTATGTGTTACTACGTCTCCTCTGATGACGTGCTATGTTAGTATTATTTGTAGGACAGCCAATCTCAGATGTTTCTTTCACAGTTTACCAAGTCTCTCCGATGAAACGATACATCTGTACCTAAAATGCTTCCTCTTTATTGAATTTGGCTCTGTGCGGTTATGTGTTTTAAACTGTGTTTATTCTTTGCGAAGAAGAGTGTTTCCTTCATGGACTGTCATACTTAAACAAAAAGATATAATAAATAACTAGTGTACCCGTCACACACATCGTAAACTTAATAGGGTAACCTACATATTAGTACATGTAGTACATGTAGGGTACTACATCTGTAATCTGCTATTTGAGATTACTAACAAGCTAATGTCAAGGAACAAATGTACACCACTTCCAGCTACCTTCTCTCTAGTCGACCTTCCGGACCTGTTTGCAAATTTCTTCCGTGACAAATTTCATTTGACTCGTCGTCACCCTACAGCTGCGATAAAGAATTTCAGCGGCAACCGTTAGCAGCATTTGAACCTGTCTCTATGGATTTAGTACGTACAATCGTGATGAAGAGTGCACCAAAGTCATGTGAACTGGATCCGATTCCGACGTCACTGCCGCTAGAGTGCTTGGATCCAATACTGCCTTCACTAACTGATGTTATTAATGCCTCTCTCTCATCTGGGGAATTCCCATCATTTTACAAAACTGCCATTGTAAAGCCTCTGCTGAAGAAACCAACACTCGACCATAATGATTTAAAGAACTACCGCCCAGTTTCTAATCTCCCATTCATGTCAAAATCTTAGAAAAAGTTGTTCTATCCCAACTTGTATCTCATCTGAATTCAAACAGTCTTTTTAGCAATGTACAGTCTGCATATCGCCCTTGCCACAGTACTGAAACTACTCTTCTGAAAGTAGTCAATGACCTTCTTTCTGCTTTGGATGGCGGAAAGATTACAGTCCTCACTCTCCTTGACTTGTCTGCAGCATTTGACACTATAGACCATGATATATTACTTCACCGTCTCCAGCATGTATTTGGCATTCATGATACGGCCTTACTATGGTTCAAGTCCTACTTGGTCAACAGGACACAAACTGTGTCCGCAAATGGAAAACACTCCAGCCCAGTTGATCTATGCTGTGGTGTTCCACAGGGGTTTGTTCTTGGACCTGTTATCTTCATTCTATACACTCAGCCACTCTCAAATGTCATAGATCGTCATCCAGTGTCTCACCAATTGTATGCTGATGACACCAAATATACAAATCTAGCCATCCTGCTGAAGTTGAAGCTACCATCCAAGGCGTAGAGAGGTGCATTTCCGATGTGAAATCATGGATGACATGTAACAAGCTGCAGATGAATGATGATAAAACTGAAGCCATCCTGATTAAAACACAAAGACTTTCTCATTCACATCCTTTACCTCAGACAACAAATATCAGCAACACCAACATTAAATTCACACGGCCAGTACGAAACCTCGGTGTTACTCTTGACAGTACTCTCTCATTGCACCAACATGTCACGAACATATGCAAGGCTGCATATCTTGAGCTGAGACGCATCAGCTCCATTCGCAAGTATCTTTCAGTTGATGCCACTAAAACACTTGTGTGTTCCTTAGTACTTTCAAGACTGGACTATTGTAACTCAATTCTGTCTGGTTCGTCTCAATATCTACTTCAGAAACTTTAAAAAGTTCAAAATACAGCTGCTCGAATCATCCTTAGAGTACCACGATCAGAGCACGCCTCTCCCTGCTCTGTACCCTACACTGGCTATCCATACGATCCAGAATTAAACACAAAATTTGTTCTCTGTGCTACGTTTCACTGACGGGCTCCAGTCCAACATACCTATCTGACCTCACCCATGTGTACACACCTGCAAGATGCTTACGTTCCTCTTCTGACACTCGTATTCTCATCATTCCCACTATGAAGATGAAATCATATGGACAACACTCTTTTGCATACCAGGGCCCAGCAACGTGGAACGAATTGCCCACTGCACTTAGACACAAAGACACAGTGATCTCATTCAAGAGCGCTCTTAAAACTCACCTATTTCAACTGCAAGAACAGACTTAAAGACCTAATAATGTATCCTTGCCTTAAAGATTTACAGCATATTTTCTGTTTCTACTTTCGTGGTGTTTGTTTTTTTTGTGTAATCATATCATTATATATGGTTTGTTTTTTTTAAAGTGTTGTCAAATGTTGTCGGGAATAAAATACAAGGAACAGCGAGTATCCGAGAGTATTGAATAATAAGCGTTGATGAATTAGTCATTGTAGTTGTAGTACATTTACTCAGTGGCGTAGCGAGGGTACTTAGCGCCCGGGGACAAAACATAAACTTGGCTCACCCGGTACTTAGCACCCGGGGACAAAACATAAACTTGGCGCCCCCTTCGAGTGCATCTGAGATAAGGAATAGTTGTATTTTCCTCATTTTGGCGCCCCTGGTACATGGCGCCCGGGGACAACTGTCCCCCCCCCCGCCCCGCCCTCCCCAAGCTACGCCACTGCATTTACTACTGTTGCTACTGCTGGTGTCAGTTACTGCTACTATATCCCATGTACTACACTGCAGTACATTTACTACTGTTGCTGCTGCTGGTGTCGACTACTACTACTATATCCCATGTACCACATCTGTAACAGCAAACTGCAACCGGTTTAAGTTTAGTCACTGGTTATATATTTATTACTGAATATCAAAAAATATATAAGGATTACTAGGATGTATATTATCGCAATGACCAGTTCCATACATCATCACAAGAGCTCAATTTCCAGGCTATCCACTGGGATGGGAATGTCATTATTCAATATACTTACATCTAGGATGCAATTGACAATTTTAATACAATAATTTAATGCCTCATCAACCAGCCTAATATGAAAATTCGGAAAACAGAATACACTTCTGACGCCATAAAGGTCCATAGTTTGGATAGTTATAATAAATCAAGAAATAAAGGTATCATCCCTTTGTCCTGAAAACTCAATGCAGGCCTATACAGAAGCGTAGCGAGGACGTATGGCACCCACGGCAAGAACTAAAATTGCGCCCCTATCAATATGGCGCCCCACTGCAAGATCTAATATATATATATATATATATATATATATATATATATATATATATATATATATATATATATTCTGTGCTGGATCAAACTCGTACGACTAATTTAAGTTCGATCTTGTTTTATGGGCGTGGGCTGTGTAGACCACAAAAAGACAAATAAACCTAAAATTGATCCAATTATAAAAAAACAAACTTTTGTTCTTCCTTTACTTCAATACTCTAGTGTAGTTCATAACTTTTTGGGCGTGGGATGTCGACCATAAAGAACAATTATGAAACAACATGTATCTGTAATAATTACAAGTATTTCACAGGAATGCGCTAAATGGAAGGCTGCTTTCCCGCCAATCACAGGAAAGATGTTCAGTTTCTGCTCAAACGTTAGGTGTATATCAGTGGCGTCACTAGGGTTGGTGTCACCTAGTGCGGTAATTCATGGTGTCACTCCCATGGACCTCCTTCCTGCAGACAAATTCAAAAATTTTATTGACAGTCATGTGCGATAACTCATGGTAGCACCCCATGGACCCCCTTCCTGCACAAATATTCAAAACTGTTATAGACAATCATGTGCGGTAACTCATGGTGTCACCCCATGGACCTCCTTCCTGCACAAAAATTCAAAAAGTGTATAGACAGTCATTTTAGTGTCACCTCCTCTTATGGTGTCACCCGGTGAGGTCCGCACCCACCGCACCCTCCCCTAATGACGCCACTAGGTTATATAATTAAAATCACCCTCTCCGTTTTGGCCCATTCGTTCACGCGTTTTATCTTACCTTGTCGGCTTCCCTTTGTTACTGTGTTATCTGACCATGTAGAGCCTGGGACTGCATCGTCTTAAAGTACTGAATGGAAGTTCTAAGAAATGTTATTAACATAGTCACTTAATATTTACTTTTGAGTTTCCTTCCTACAATATAGTTTTAAAACCGTTACAGACCAAGGTATGAAATTTAGTATACATGTACTTATACGTCAGTATTAGAAGGCGTGTCATGTCTTAAAGGTGTAGGTCTGAAATAAATATGTTGTGTTCGTCACACGTTCCCATTCGCTTCATAGCTGTAAAGCTGTTTAAGATTTAGGGACGATGAAACTTAACGTACTTATAGATCAACACTGTAAAGTGTGTTGCGCACTAAGCTTTTGGTCAGCACATCAACTCAACGAAAACCTCAGGTACCATAATAATAGTCCACTTTGCCAGAAATAAATCTTTACAGCAAGGTCGGGCAATTAACAATAGAAAGTGTCGGACAGATCTAAGATATGTTCAAATTAGAACAAAGTGTTGCACCGATCAATGACTGGTTATCAACTCTTGTTTCCACTTTCCTGGAGTACATAGATGGCACTATCCAACTTTGACAAATGTTACACACATTCTCAAAAAAAAATGCTCTGTTTGCAATGATAGCAAATCAACTAGCTCTAAAAAACGAAGAACTTGGAAACCAACATTTCCAATGGGGGGGGGGGAGGTCAAATTATTGTGAATCCTATTCTAAGGTTAATAAGATTAACAGTATTGGAATATTACTCATAGAATTATATCAATTGCATCGTCAATCTTAGGTTGCATGAGGTGCAAGTTAAAATTTTTACATGCTTCTTAAATGAAGGAGAAAGTGTTGATGATTATTGTAGCTGCCTTAGAGCATTATTTTTCTTCCATATCAAATTTTGAAGTTGGAAATAGCTGTGAATCCGTGTATATTTGTTTAATATGTGAAATTACCTTCAGGTATTGGGATGATTTCCTGTGAGGTTTTTTTTAGGTGATTATAAAGACGAGATAGTTCCATAAAGATAGAAAACTTTATATCGGTCTGAAAAAATGAAAGGATGTGTTTATTGATATTTTTCAACCCAACGATGTTTTGGAGTACGGTCGAATATATGAGACAAATCAAATCATATAAAAGCGTTATACATTGTAAAGGTACAATGCTATCCCAGTCGATGCAGACTAGCTTTACTCTGGCGATGATGCTGACGATATATCTGAGAAGCCCATTGATGATGCAGAAAATCTGAGAAGTATTTGATGTATTATGTCTATAAAAGCGTAGGGGAGAGACCTTATGATGACTGAGATGTTGAGCACAAAATTTAAAAGAAAAAGCTTCGAATATTTACTCATTTGTTTAACATTGTATCTTTATCAAGAAATTACCCATGAGCATGGGGAAAATGTATTATTTATACAATACACAAGAAATCATGCAGGTGGATGGTGAAATATATTTTTTACAATATACAAAAAGCATTTTTACATTAGAAAATGAAGAACGGTGAAAATAAATTATTACTACAATGCTAAAGAAAGCATGGAGAGAATCTATTGTTGTTTACAAAGCACAAGAAAGCATGGAGAGAATGCATTATCTTGTACAAATATGCAAGAAAGGCGCATTAAACTGAGGCATTTCACCTGTTGATGAGAAGCAAGGTATTCAGGGGCATCTTAATAACTGTTTTTATTGCAAGTCGAGAGCATACAAGACAGTCAGTCTACTTGTAAATTTGTAAAATAAATTCAATAATAGGGTCCTTAGAAAAGGAGATTTTTGTACACCGTGGGTTCGAATTTATTTTCTTATACCGTATGAGCATGTGATTGCACTTGTACAATATAAAAAACCCAATAACAATTCATTGGTAGGATATGAAATTTCTATAACAGAGGAGTAGGGTGGGAGATGGAGGGCATCACATTTATTTGGTTGCATAAGTTATTTAATTTGCCAGAGCTGGACCAGACCCATTTCTAATTTTAGATGGATCATGTTTAAGGCGTGGGCCGTCGACCAGAAATAACACAACAAACCTAAAATTGATCCAATGATAAATAAACAATGTACAGCTCTGCTTTTGCTTCCATACTCTAGTGTAGTTCCTACTATTTTGTTATTGAAATTTTACTACTACAATAAATGGACATGACAAAACAATGTAATTTTAATACAGAAAACAAAACTGTAACAGGCGAGGGGTCTCACTTCAGAGCTAATCAAACAAAGCCTGCGCGAACCTGACTTGAGGTCAATTGTTTCCCCTAGTTCCAAGTACATGAAAACATAAGTCATTGTGAGCTGAGGGGTTCTTAAAACAAAAGTACACACGAAATATAAACATAAAAATGCAGAATACTTTCAAAACAGGATATAAGGAATTAGAACATAAAACAGAGAGAAATGGTATGCCGATGCCAACGAGCAACAAACAAAGGACTCCGATCCAGAGAGGAAGTATGCCACATATTACGATCTGAATAATTTAAGCGAATGATCATCAGACCTCCTTATTACAGCCGCCATATTTTCTAACTTGGTATATAAATGTAATACAGCAGGATACAATTTAAAGGATTTGCATCAATGTTTCGCATTTAAATTTGCGAGTACAGCAGAAATAAATTATTTATTGCTTATTTGTCAAGCAAACGTATATAAATAAAACTTAAAGTATGGTCGCCTACAGTATTCATGTCTGTTTATACCAAGGCGTGGCAGTATTGTAAAAAGACAAAAGTTAGATAATTTTCTACGCAAATTAAACTTGGCTTGTCTTATTTACAGGAGGCACCTGTTATATGCATGCATGAAGACTTCAGAATGTAATTTAATAACTACCTTTTAATAATTAATTGCAAAATAATGTTGTGTGAATCTTTCTGAGAGCAGCTGATTGGCAACCTTCGTTATTTTATTTTTATTAGAGTTACAGATGCTTCTGAGCCATGCCTGCGAAAACACCTGTCAAAAAGAACACCTGCTTAGAACAAATACGTGTCTATAACATACACCTGCTTAAAGGAAGCTACCGCCCATCATATACACGAACAGTGATTACCTGGTAGAAAAGACAACTGTTTAAAGGAGCACATGCCCAAAATGGAAACCTGTTTAGGGTTAACACCTAGAAGTAGCGGACACAATGTGAATACTCATATGAATTGAGAAATGATTATGATAATTAAATAATTAATTAATGTTAATTGCTTTATTCGCTGCATTCGCATTGTTAACTAGTGAGCTGAGGATATATGTACGTTTTATCCCTCCCGATCAAGAGTCAATAACGGCTGTACGTCAGTACACAAGGTGATTTCCATAACATAACTTTTGTTTATTGTTGCCTTTTTTTATCTGACTTTTTGTGTCTTACCCATTTTTCATGGGTTGACGCAAAACTTTATCTATTTGAGCACTGTAAGCACAACATCAAGGTCACTTGATATGAAATTGCACAAGCGTGTTAATTTAACGTTTGTTATCGCTCGGTCGGATGGTTAAAATGGATATTTCTGTACATGTAATATTTCTACACAATTACAAATAATATAGATATTTTTCCTTTTCTGTCCATTCAGTGCACGCCTAAACAATTAGTAGTGGAATATGTATGGAAAAAATTGCTTTTCAAAGAATTCAATGAAGAAGCCATTGGTGCTTGAGTAACGGATTCCCAAGAAAGTCCGACGGCTTCTTTACTAAAACTTCCATCAAGGCAAGAACTGATACGTCTGAATAAATAAAATTTGAATAGAACCATAACAAAATGATTAAGAGATTTATTCAGGAGAAACGGAAATTATTAGATATTTTCAGCAGGCAACTTTTACAATTTCAATAAGTTGAATCGTACATGAAGAAAACTATAATTCGGAAAATGAGACAATTTGGTTTTACCAGAGTGAAGCTAGACTTAACAATCAGAATTATAAAGAGATCCACGAAAGCAGGAGATAAACTCGAGCGAGATAACTACCATAGATCAAGACCTATGAAGATAATCAATAGAAGTGAAATGAATGATCTCACTGAACATTTATTTCACACTTAACAAACCAAAAATGAACAGGAAATAAAACTGCATGTATATAGTTATCCACCACTTAGAGGAAACTCATATATAGATCTGTTTGAGTGTGTTAAGAACAAACAAACCTGTATAAATGTAAAGAAACCAGACAGTAAATGCATTTTTATGCTATGGAATAAATTTGCGGTGGAACAATTTTAAAGCACACCCCATAAAGATCATTAGAGATCATCAAATTACAGTTAAATTGATACAGTCACTGGTTTAATATATGTCCGGTGAAAATATAGACGGTTGGGAAAATTGAGAATGAATTTTATATCACTGTCAATGTATATGAAATGCTGAAATGGCTGAGAAGTTGCCGGTGTTCTACGAAAAACGGATACCGAGAAAGTTAGTAAAGTTATATGCTTCAAGCAATCCCAACACCAACACTAATGGAATGCATTATTACGTTGGAGTGGAAGGCTGATCAAAATGTCATCAGATATAAATACACGTTATGGGCAGGAATATATCTGCAAGAACATACTCGACATTTTTCAAAATATCAGAAAAATTATCAGAACACAAAATACTGTGATAGAGTGTACACGCCTCGATAGATACAATGACTGAAGATGACTCATTTGTAGTTACTGAATTCAAAGTTCGGATGTATGTTGTTCAGTGTGATTTTGAAAGTATGGTGCTGTAAATGAAGTGCACATCAACATTTTAATTGTGTCATGCATCAAACAGAAGTATCTTGGATGTTGTCAAACATGTATATCCTGGATGGTGTCAAACAGATATATCCTGGATGCTGTCAAACAAATATATCCTGGATGTTGTCAAACAAATATATCTTGGATGCTGTCAAACATATATATCCTGGATGCTGTCAAACAAATACATCCTGGATCCTGGATTCTGTCAAATAAATATATCCTGGATGCTGTCAAACAAATACATCCTGGATCCTGGATTCTGTCAAACAAATATATCCTGGATGCTGTCAAACATATATATCCTGGATGTTGTCAAACAGATATATCCTGGATGCTGTCAAACAGATACATTCAGGATGTTGTCAAACATATATATCATAGATGTTGTCAAACAGATATATCCTGGATGTGTCAAACAAATATATCCTCGATGTTGTCAAACAGATATATCCTGGATGCTGTCCAACAAATATATCCTGAATGTTTTCAAACAAATATATCCTCGATGTTGTCAACAGATATATCATGGATGTTGTTAAACAGCGACAAGAGATGAAAAGACAATGTAAATAGCTAAACATACTCCATCAGTGCTTTATTTGCACCTCTTATTGATTCATAAAAGCTGCAGACCAATATTTTGCACAGGTTATGGCTGCATTTAAGTGTCTTGTAACACATATTAGGTAGGATAGCTAAAATAGTGTGCTAGTCTACTTCCGAAATGATGTACATGCCATAAATTTGCACAAATTTTATGTCATTCAAAATCAAATGTTTTCACATTAAAATTAAAATTTAACGAAGAGAGTGTGTATTGTGAGATCACTGCTTTGTAGTTGTATATACTCTACTCTACCATGATACTTACATACCTACCTACCTACCTACCTACCTACCTACCTACCTACCTACATACATCTGTAGATATATATAGGCATGTATAGGCCCAGGTATAAACTGATTAATACGGCAACTCGAATTGCAATGGGAAGTAAGTAAAATCAGCGCTACTACCTTATTACTGTAACTCTATCACAGCAAGTCTCGCACAAGATAAATGACGCAGCAAACAGTTTTAATAGAGGTGATAGAAATACAAAATTAGTAAAACACTAAACAAACAATCTAGGAAGACAATGTGCACTTCTTTTTTGAAGTTTGGATGTGACAAAACGGATACTTTGGAACCAACTATGACAAAAAGCATCAATATTTGAAGAGTTTAACTCAAGTCTGAATAATATTACGTGGAAATACTACACTCATATGGAAATCCAAAACTGAGTGTTGGTGACGAGTCGAGTCATGATCCGGATTAAGAAATTTTCATGATCCGGATTTCCTGATGCTGACAAAAAAAACGTGATATAGCAATTAAAATCACATGACTATGGTAACTATCTTTTTGTTATATACCTACACATTTTCAGATAAATTAAAATTATCAAAAACCTGACTGAAATTGAAAATGCTTAACATTTCAATCTTTCTGATACGAACTTCATCTGATGTCATTTTGTGAACAGCTGTTATGAGCATGAACATCAGCTTTATGAAAAAAGTGTGTGTAGCAATTGTCAGTCAGTCTCACTACTATGACGATTAATTACACGAATTCTTCGACTCACGGGGGAATCATAGCCATGTAAATGATTTACAGCTATTGTGCAGTTATAAAAATTGCATCAAGGAAGATTTCTCTAGC
>JAECUM010014168.1:0-62228 GCA_016617855.1 Megalonaias nervosa | reverse complement strand
ATATAGATATATATATATATATATACACACACACACACACACACACACACACACGGCAGTTATTGATCTAAGCTTGCATGAGACAATGAGACGTCAGAATGATGCAATATATTTGCCTTCAGATGTGCCAAAGCAATGTGTGCACAAGGTGTCAATTTAGATCATATAGTTTCCTCCTATGATTCTGAATCCAATTGATCTGACAATCTTTTGTTACCAAGATGCAAGAAATGGACAAAATAAATGAATACTTATGTATGCATTGGATCCCACTGCAAATTGCACAGACTCAGATCTCCTATCACATATGTCAGCAAATCTGGATCAAGGAAGTGTGTTAGGATTAATGAATACAACAAACAACAAAAACCCTGATCAGCTGGCACACTAAACTGTGCAACTCTTGTTTGCAGTTAGACCCAACGTATAAGTGAGCATATATAGTAAATAATATTTCATGTGCTTAATGACGAGGCAAACCATACAGCTGATAAGTCACCTCTCCCACTGGTGGGCAAAATGTCAGAGACTACCCTGCCCCCCCTTCCCCTGCATGAAAATAAAAATGCTTGACAGAGATAAATGAAATTAGACCTAACTTGATTTTCATGCTATTATAGAATTTGTTTACATTTGGCAGGTTTTATACCCTTTTTTACAAACTTTTTCAGTTGAAATCTGGTTAATTTTTTAAGGCAAATCTTGTTAGCAATAGTATGCAAAAAAAATGCTTGACTTTGCAAAAGAACTTTTGTAAGCGTATTTCTATCAACATGTAAGTGAAATGGTTTGATTTCTGGATATTTTGAAGCTTTCCAGAACTTTTCACTTTAATTTTTTTTCTGAAACCTTGTAAGCACAGTTAACCATAATACATTAAATCTAGTCCAATGAAGCATGGAATGCCTACTGATGCACATGTGTGTGTGTATGATTTTGATTTTTAACATAGCTTTAAAAAAAATTTCAGTCACATCACTACAATATCTGCAGTGTGGCAGTTTATAGTGAGCCTAGCACTGGGGCATCATACCTCAGACATGTAGCAGCATGTCCCACCTAGTCACGTTTTCATGACATCAGGCCGACCAGTCCTAACACTAACCCCTTAATGTTGAGCACCAAGCAAGGCAGCTGTTAGTATCATTTTTAGAAGTCTTTGGTACGACTCGGTCGGGCTTTCAACCAGTGACCTCCCATATCTGAGACGGATGCTCTAACCATGTACATGTGTAAATGATCTGATTAGATTGCAATTTAGATCATCACTATCAAACAACTGGATTTTCTGGAATTACACATTTTTGTCTGCAGCGTGTTCACACAATTTACAAAGCTTGGTTTTCTAGTGCTATTAATATGATGAAAAACCAGAAAAAAAGAAACACAAACACACACATATACACCAAAAATCCATATACACATCTATTCTTACATAGATTCATATATATTTTTACTCATCACTGCCTACCTAACAGACATATCTGTCTAGTTTCTACTTGGTTAACAAATCATTTCAAGAATTTCTGCATCTTTCATCTTCTTTTTACATTTATTTTGGTAGGGTTTGTCTTCTGAAAGTCCTCTGCATATTTTATCTTTACATTTTAAAACATTAAAATTAATTGACACTACAGCCAGGATTGTTTAAGTGCCATTGTCCCCTATACATACATACATATATACATACATACATATGTATATACATACATACATACATACACACATATACATAAACTACATGCACACACACGTGTGTGCACACGTACATGCATGCACTTAATAACTGTGGCAAAAATTTGGCTCTATTCCATATCTGTACCCAGTTAAGACTGCAAATTTACAAGCTTTGTATGACAATATTTATAAAAAGACAGAGAGCAGTTTCTGGATAAGAGCTGGATACACACTGCTTGCAAAAGAATCAATAAATACATGATATAATACTTGATTACAACTTGAAGCAAACTATGCACAGATTGCATGGACTCTTATTGCTTGAAAAAATAGGACTGTGATAATGATACAGTGATAAGTAGAATCTAAGATGCTAATAATGTATTTAATATTGCAAACATAACTTGAACTACTGATATGCTGAGATAGTAAAACAATAATTAACAAATTCGATACTAGACAGTTACTGGATACAAACCTATCAAGGGATGACAGTCCAGAGAATCGATCTTATGTTCAGATGATGGCAGGTTTTCAAAAAATTTGAGGATAGCCTCCTTCCCGTCTGCTGGATTTCCATTCCACACCAGCTTAGCTGTGTCCATGTACAGCTTGGTAAGCAGCTGGAGAAACAAGACAAGGTCTTTGACGAATTGAAATGGGCTCGATATTGACAGATAAAGATAGCTTTGTCAAATACATCTGGAGGGCAGTTTCATCCAAAGTAAAATTTGAAGGATAGAACTCAAGATTTACAGGTCAGACATAATGACAGTGGACAAATTCAAATTAAATTTCAGTCTTAAGCATCCACTGGTTATGCTTCCCTTTATTTTTTATTGGTCTCCATTAAACCCCATTTACTCAACAATTTGAACTTTTTCTAAGAGGCATGCCATATATATGGTTCCCTTGAAATTGTAAGATTTTGTTGCTAAGATCCCACATCCATGAATGCCAATGGAGAACAATCAGATAAACTGAACCTCATCCACAGCAGTTCAATACCCGGCATTCCAACCCTCAGCTGAGTGTGGCATCAATGAATCAACTATTGAATAAGAGATTCCAACTTTCTATTGCCAGCTTCATGTTAGTATTAAATTATTGGGTGGCCAGAAAAAATATGTTCCTAACCAGGTAGGGCAAACAGAAATAATTTATTATATTACATATACAAGATCAAGTCTTTATACATGTATGTCTTACATTCAAGTCTTTATACATTTATGTCTAACATTCAAGTCTTTATACATGTTAAGTCTGACATTTTTTCTTTGTTTCAATACATGTAAATCTGACATTTTTCATTTCAAGTCTTTATATGGTACATGTAAATCTGACAAGTTTCATTTCAGGTCTTTATTCACTACATGTAAATCTGATATTTTTTATTTCAAAACTTTATACACTACATGTAAATCTGGCATTTTTTTCATTCCAAATCTTTATCAGGTACGTCTAAATCTAGCATTTTTTTATCCAATTTCATGAAATGTTTTGTACAATATATTTATGTATCTTCTTTCAATCATTGGAAATTTGCTTTACATGAAAAATGCTAGTTGTAAGTAATGGATGTGAAAATTACTAGGTGGAGTGTTCTCCATTTTTCCTAGGTGTCAATTATCACCTGTGGAGTAGGGCTTGATACATGTACGCAGAGTTAGTTGCCCAATCAGACACAATGACACTTGCCTAATCAGTTGTATTTAACGGTCATGCAAAAGCATCACAAAACATCAGGTAAAGTTTACCCTTATCAAAAAGACAGATTTAACACAATACTGTATATTTATATTAATGGATGAAAAAACAGCAAGGAAAAGGTAGATTGTACAAGGTAAATAGATAAATGGTTGCACTAATCATTTAATTAAAAAACTGTATAATCACAATAACACCAAATTTTATGTCTTACACTTATATATATATATATATATATATATATATATATATATATATATATATATATATATATATATGTGTGTAGGTCTCACTAAGATTTTAAGACTAGGAGTCCAGGACTCCTGTGTTAGTCAAAATAGGAATCCCACCAGCAAAAACTGCAGTTCCCTTGAAGTGGCTAAATGTCCATAATAAAGCCAGGAATAAAGACACAAAACCTTGTCAGTTTTATTTCATTATAATTATTTTTAATTCTTTAAATATTTATGTATTAAAATTGATATGTACCCAGCAGTGAGTAGGTGGTCTCTAGATGTCTCAATGCTAGAAAATGTGGAACTTTGCAGATGAGAAGAACCAGAGACACAGAGAGCACCAGATGAGCCACAGAGATTAATTTTCCACATTCTACTGACATATAGCTCTGGTTTGTCTATCAGAGTGAGACTGAATTTTGTCAAACCAAGGAAAGGTCTTATTCCAAACACTAAGCAGGGCATCACACACTCTCTTACAGCTGGCTACTGTCCCATCCAAACTATCAGTTGTAGCAACTGTAACACTCTTCTAAATCTTATTACAATCTTCAACAATCTGCCATTTACCCCAAAATACTTATCCAAATGACATTTTTGTCTCAGTCTCACCTCTTCTGCCAACAAAACATGGTCTCTCTCTCTCACGACAGGTGTACTCTCAGTGTTGGTCATTTCTCTATATACCATTAACATATTAGCTTATGCAATGAGTGAGCACCTGGTCCTTTCAAGGAGGTAGTCTTTCATAGCAGTATTCTTTCACGCCAGGTTAAACTGTACTGATGATCCATGCATGGAAAGTCTGGTCCTTCTGGAACAGTTGGTCATTCAAAATGGTGATCCTTCACGTCAGATTTTACGTTTATATACCAGTGTGTATGTGTGTGTGCATATATGTATGTATGTATGTATATATAAGTGCATGACCATGTGGGCTATGATGCTAGTTTGTGAGAGTATAGTGACAGGAAATCTTACCCATGGCACAAGTTCAATCCCTGCTCTCTAACCTGTTGTATGTATCAAAAATCCATATACATGTCTGACATGTCCAACAGGATTTATATTTACAAACTATAAAATACCCAAATCAGACACTGGGAGTTTCTAATAAGGAACTCATAATCAGACCTGACAACACTGGTTAGCTAAAACTTGACCACCTATTATACCTAAAATGTGTGAAGCAGCCTAACAGCCTCTACTTTGAAACTCCATACCTCAACCAACACTGGGGGCAGGCCATCTAATTTCAGAGCTAGCTGCATTTTGATAGTTGCTATATTTCAAGCTAGCAAAAGTCAGGTTATTTTTTAACAGCCATTAGCTTATTTCAATAAAACTGAAATTAGAATAAAAAATTTAAATAGCAACAAACTTCTAGTTACTGTTTATTATCTAGCAACCTTTCAAATTGATTTCAAAAAGGGATCATTAATAAACAATGTAGTCAATTTATAAATAACAGGAATGTATTCATGAAATAAGCTAATATACAGTGAAGCCAGTTTCTAAATGACAGAAATATATTCATGAATAAGCTCAGTACAGATTAAAAAGGATACTGATACATATGTCTTTGTACTAATACATCCAGCAAAAACAGAAACAAGTTTGTTTACAGCAGACCTTTCCACCATGACAACTTAAATGGTTGTGTTCAGTAGTTTCAACTATAGCACATACAGAATTGCAGAATATCAGTGACAACTGGCTCATGTATTTCTGAAACTGATGCCTGTATTTTTGGGGATACTTCAAGCAAAAAAGGGTTGTGTCAGAGTTTATGAACATCAATACATGTTGTTGTTGTTGTTGTTGTTATAGGGTTTAACGCCATTTTTCAGCACCAGATAGGCTATACATGGCGGCCAGTATTAATGGTGGAGGAAGAACCACCGACCCACGAGAAGCTACTGGCAGGCTTTCTCACGTACCCACGTTAGCCGAGCCTGGACTCGAACTCACGCAGACAGAGGTGAGATGGCAGTGATCCGTAACGATCAGCGCTTTAGACCACTCAGCCACTCGGGGCCCCAACATCAATACATAATAAAGTCGGCATATGGAGATATATCCAAAATATCTCTCATAGGATTTCTACAGGATTTTCAATGTAGGGAAATTCCCTCTTGCATTTTTGTAAGGGGGGATTTTGTTATATGAGTACATCTATGAATAGACCCCCCTTCTTGTTATGTTTCAAATGTGTCATTGTTGTGTTTGGCCTTGAAGAACATTATATAAACCAATACTGAGATAATTATCTGAAAGAAAATAACTCCAGAAATACTGTGAATTCTTTTTTCCTTCAAGGATATCAAATTTGTGTGGTTTTGTGTAAAATGACATTTCAATGGATGGCAAGTTTATGTTTATAATTGTTTTTACTGATATCTATCTATCTATCTATCTATATATATATATGTATATATATATATATATATATATATATATATATATATATATATATATATATATATATATATATATATATATATATATATATATATATATGGTCTTTAAATTCACAGCTTTTAGTCATATCCATGAACAAGAGTCCTATAAAGGACTGTTGCCAAAATGCCCCAAATGAAAAGCCATGAATCTATGATAAATCAAATTCCTTCTACCTTTTGTGAATATGATCATCCATTACTAGAAAAGTTGCAATAACAAGATTTTCAAAAAAAAGACATCATGCATCATTTTTGTTTGGTGCAACCAGGAAGTTTTTTCATGTAAACATGTAAATATGGCCATTCATTCATTGGTAGCAGCAATAAGAAGATTTTCAAGATGGCCACAGTGGTGACCATATTGGATGTTAGACTGGCATCGTTTTCAAAAGAAGTCTTCTAATGAAAGCTCCATGCTAAAGAAGTCTTCTAATGAAAGCTCCATACTGATATAACTTTCCAATGTATCATTTTCCTTTGGACCAATTTGTCATCTTTAAAAATCTTTTTGTGAAAACTCCCTGACATTATCTCCATCCATCCACCAGAAGTAGTGATAAGATTTTCAACAGGGCCACCATGGGGTCCACTGTGAAGGTCAAATAGGCACCATTTTCATTTCAGAGCAACTAGACATCATAAAAGTCTCCTGGTTAAAAACTCATGTTGACATAAACTTTCTGTTCAACATGAGTAGCAATACCTAATTTTCATGATGGCTGTTGAGGTGGACATACTGGCTGTCAGAGTGGCACCATTCTCATTAAGAACCATCTAGACATCATAATAAGTCTTCTCAGCAAAAGTAGCAAGATTTTAAAAATGGATGTCTGAATGGCACTATTTTCATTTAGACCATGGGATGTATGTGTGTGTACAAATTTTCATGGCAATTTTCCATTTAGTTTAAGAGGAGTAAAAATAACAAACTTGTGCAAACGGACAGAGAGATGATGGCTAACTGATATGCTCTTCTTGTCTATGACCAGCAGAGCCAACTATGCATATATACGGTATTATGCAATGTCCGACACTGCAAAACCATTAGATAAATACAAACAATTTAACAGAACTGTAGACTATAATAAATTAAGTAAATATATATTAAATATGTAGTTCTTACTTTATCCTTAAGTATTAAAAAATTTTTACTTTCAAAGCGCCTAAAGCTAACGTATATAAAATGATTTACATACAAAAGAGAATTCTTGCAAAAAGGTTGTGTATTATCACAGTGTTATAAAATATTACATTGCTTTACATGTACTTTCAAAGCTACAAGAACATCTTGCATTATAGTGTCAGAAACCATGAAAAATATCCAATATGAACAAGGTAGTGTTACGTGATAAAACTACATTATAAATTTCCTGAATAACATTACTAAAATTCACTGATTACCATTTCAAATGATGCAAAAAGGTTCAAATTAACTACGAAGCCATAATATGAATACTATGAAAGACACATCATTTGTCTGCCCTGTGTTTAATAGTCCTTTATGTAGGTACTAGTAAGGTTCACTTGGAAGATTATTGACCAATTGATCTCAATGACCTGGACCATTGGTATGTAAGGTCAAGGTGTGTGGTCTTGCAGAAACCATAAAGTTCTGATCAGACTTACCATGACCATGACTTCAGTTTTGATTTTATTATTTCTTTGTGAGTAACCCATCTACAAAATATGCTCAAGAAACTTACTCAAGAACACAATGACCCTGACCATCTGAACCCAAATTCAATAGGCCTCTTCCATACCTAAAGAGTAAGCCTTCCACAAAATATGGTCAAAGTGCATGGTCTAAAACAAAACTAGTGAGCGTCTATTAGTAACTGTGATATTCACTCTGACCCCAAAATCAAAAGGCATCTTTCTTACCTGCATGCGAGTCATCCACTAACATTAGTAAAGTAACTGAAATGTTTGTGCATACACCAGTTTTCTTCTTTCAGTCACAATGACTGTGACCCTTTGACCTTAAAATCAATAGGCTCCATCCTTAAGTGCATTAATAGGTTCTAGTATCTGCCTTCACCAATTATACTGGCCACTATGTATGGCCTATCTTGCTGAAAATGGCATTAAACCACATAACAACAACATCATCAGTCAGATAATGGAATTTAGTATTTTAATACTAAACATGTTAAAAAAAAGAAGTAATTATTGCTATCTTCATATAATGTGCATTGTTATACTCTCCTTAAGAGGGCCTCAAGGGAGAATATTCCTTGACTAATGAGTCACCCTCTATAAATAAAGCATTTTTATTATTATTATTATTATTATTATTATTATTATTATTATTATTATGATTATCAGAAGGACCTTGATGTTTTGAGCCTGAAATTGATTGGGTTCTTTCATACTCAAAGTGCAAGCCATGCACAAAGTTTGATGACTGTAGATGGTGGAGAACTCAATGTGCAGAAACTACATGTAGGAAACATATGGATGGACACTGAAACATAATACATGTACCTTTCACTTTTTGCTGGGTATATACAAATGAATGCCCTAAGTTTTGTTTTAAGGAGATGTTAATGAGTTGTTGTTGTTGTTGTTGTAGGGTTTAATGCCATTTTTCAGCACAAGATAGGCTATACATGACGGCCAGTATAAATGGTGGAGGCAGAACCTGGAAAAACCCCGGAACAAACCACCAACCCATGAGAAGATACTAGCAAACTTTCTCATGTACCCACACTGGCCGAACCCAAGACTTGAACCCACACAGACAGAGGTGAGAGATGTTAATGAGAACACAAGGTAAAGTACTGAAGTAATAATATCTACTAAATGTACAATATACAGATAAACAAACTTCTTTATCATACATAAGCATTTTCTGCACCTTCTTGGACACAATTAAGGAGATGAGGCAGGACCCATTATTCATTAAAGATAGAAGTAGATAAAAATTATAAATGGGGGGGGGGTCTGTGCAAGATCCAAATAGAATCCATTGCTAAAGAACTAAAGGACCAAGCCCTTTTCATGATAGGAAATTGTTTTTACAGAACAAAAATTTACCCCACCTCCTGAATTAAGCTGTTTATCTTCACGTGATTGGGAAATAACAGGCTCACTTAGTAACTCTCAGTTACCCTGTCACAGCTTTCAAGAAAAAGACTTAAACAAACAAAAATTTCTCTTGAGTATGGCTAGCATAAATTCAATTTTATCATGTTAAAGAAGAAATCTTGTGGAACAAATATTTTTACTAGTGTAAATTTTAACTGAATAGTTGTAAAAACTGATGTCTGAAATTTATGTGTTTATTTTTCAGTTTATTGGACCAAGTCAGCTTGAAAAGTAAAAAGTGTAACTGTTCATAGCTGTTTAATGAAAGTTGTATAAAAATACAGTAAAACTAGCAGCATTTTAAAGAAAAAAAGTCAACATATTATTCGATAAAACAAGTTTTAGGAATTGTAATGTATTATAATATACCCCAACGCTGTAATATCATGAGCTCTATATTATGGCAAACGGGATTTTTCTATTAATTGTGAACATGCGCCATTTAGCAGTTGTTTACAGATGTAAAGCTGTAGCCAGTAAGGATGTAAATCTTATAGTACAATTTCCTCTAAAATGTCAATATTTTTTTATATTTTACAATGAAAAAGAATGAACATCACTTTTTTGTAATGTGCATGCAATTACGCTGATCATCATATACAAAACTCCAGTCGAATTTGGCTTTAATTACAAAATACATTCAGTGTATCGTCTGATGTTTGATGATTATAGGTCATATACTGATAGTGTCATAAATGTCCTTACAAGGCTACGCTTGGAATTTCATTCCATGGAGCAAAATTGACAAAATGTTGCCTATGATCCTCTTATCCTACATAAATAGAAAAGCAAAAACAATTAAAGTATTTTTTTAAATCAGTAATTTTTCAGTATTAATATTAATATTAATAATAGATTCATTGGTATATATAGATTTTTTGTCCACACTGCAATTAAAATTCAGATAAATTGATATCTATTTTTCTATTTTTAAATTCTATTGTTCGTTATCATAGATTTCAACTTAACTGCCATTAGTGTATTCAGTTTAGTCATTGGATCCTTTATTTTGATAGTAATATTCAGCCAGTGAAAGCATGGATATTCCATCTTATCACTAAGTTGAAATTTATGTTTATTATAATATGTGCGTGCTACCATACTTAAGTTAGGTAAATACCACGATAATATAGAGTTGTTCTCCCATCATACGATAATCTGGGTCAGCCGCCATATGTGCTTTTATTTACATTTACGAGATTGGATTGACAGAGATTTTTTAAAGGAATAGATAGAAGGAAAGTCAGAGAAAATTTATAATTTGTAACAATGCAGCAATAACATATCGGTTTTAATATGTACCAATAACAACACCACAATAACACAGCATTCAAGGCTAGTAAAAAGGAAAGACTGAAAGAATAATAGAAAGTTAAGGACACCACAGAGTGTATGTTACTTTAGTAACTTTTAACAAGCTGCATTGTTAAGAAATAAACTGAAATAAACACTATTAAACAGCTTGTTTACCTAATACTCTCCCCTTGTGGCGCTCTAAGGATTTGTCACGATTTTACAATTTCATACAATTTTAAGTAGATACAAACCACTAGGCAAGAAAATGTTAATATTCCAAATGAATTTTATATGCCCACAAATTAAATTCCACTATGGTACTAAGTATATATCTAATTAAAAGTCTTCTGATGAAATTTGATACAAGCTACAGCTTTAACAGCAACAGCAAATTAAACATATACTACAACATTCTGCACACTTTCAATAGTGGACTATATGTTCATTAGAAAATACTGAGATGATAAAAAAAATGACATTTTAACAGTTTTAGGACCCTTTTCAATGATATATGTTCATTTTTCTTGAATGAAATTAATTCCCAAAATCTTAATGGAGACACAAAATCTAATGCAGCTTTACTAAAATTCAATGATCAGTATTGTATGGTACAACACCACAACAAATGTTTTATTGTGCTTGAACAAGTAAAGTTCCCTGCCCAAGAATGCACCACAGCAACTGATCCATGCTGAACTGATGGTGCATAATGAACCTGTATATATGCATGGCCTATCCAAGAGTATTAGGACTATAACCCCCTGGAACAATACCTCCCATAAGTCATTAACCACTTAGGACAATACCCCTAAACCCAGTCTGTACTAAGTACTGTATCATGTCTCTGTTGGCATAGTCTTGAACCAAAAAAAAAACAATGCATACATTGCAATTAGCATAATGCCTTCCTGGAGGGTCAGGTTTGTGTCCATCAAGCGTCTCTGTACCGACAACTTGCTATAAGGACTGTTCTTTTTGAATGATGGACTTACAAAATTATAAATACTGGGATGTCAGCATCCCATGTTAATTTGGAAACGCCTATGCCAGCCCTCAAATTGGTACATGGAAGATCCGATGTAGAGCAATAATAAATGTTCCACATAGTGATATACAAAAATTGGTTTTAATCGTTAACACTTGTGATCTACCAATGTACGTACATGTATCTTCAAAGAAGTCCAGGATTATTGTTTGAGGAAGTTCCCTTACAACAACTTCAAAGGCAACAATGACTGAAGCAACAGGCATCAAAGTACCTATAAAGCTTAATTTTTGTCACTATTGTGATGCTGTTCAGGATGATGCTCTTGAATTTTTACAATATATAATACATGTATATTCTGCTTAACATTTTCATATAGATAGGGTTTTTTTTTCCTGGGGGTTATTGTCAAGGGGGTTATTGACCAGTGGATTACTGTCCAGGGTGGGTGTGTAGGGTGTGAGACCTAGAACTCTATTCTAGGATGTGGCAATGTGGGATTCATGCCAATTTATCATTTAAATAATGAACTACTTGTGCCAAAACTGCACACCCTTATTTTGCATTCCCTACATTTATTACTTTATTAAATTGCTCTTGTAACAAGTACTTGTTTTACTAATGAAGCGGGATCTTCCAAACAAAATTTTCAGTTTCAGAATTGACCCAGTTAATAGCATATATGACAGTTTTATCAAGGGCTCATCAATTTATTCTAGAATCTTCAACAACTATAATATATATGTAATTTTTTTAATGCTGTGAAAGAAATAAGAAAAAAAAAGGATTTTGGTTATGTTGTGCAATTGCATCAATAAAGGGCAAGGTAAAAATCTAGGACCCTCATTTATGCATTATACCTTCATGGGGAATCTAAATGAGAAATACGGAGTTTTCCTTGAATATCTAGTGAAACTATGTAGCAGTACAGTGTTTCCTTCCAACAATGCTGTTCCAAGAAGCCATAAAGTGTACCATGGTATAGGCAGGGTCACTGTATACAGGGGTAAATGATAAGCATGGCTATATAATAATGGTTTGGAATGGTGTTTAACAGCACAGCAACACACACAGGTTATTTAGTGCTGAGGCGATTGGAATGAAGTCTTACATAAAGATACAACACAATAATAAACTGGGACTGATCCAATCCTATGGTAGGATTTGAAATTGCGCCCTTTTGGTCATGAGTCTGGTACCATAAACACTATCCTAATGAGGATTCTGCCTCCACTTGTTGCCTCTTATGACACGTGATAGGAGGCATCAGGCCTGTTCTATATTAAGCCAACGATAGGCCTGTGTAAAAATGCTATGTTTTGATAGATATTAAAATTTTATGTGAAACAACATATATATTTATACATATATATTTATAATCAACCAAAATTTAATCAGAAGCAATTTTTTTTTACAAATCTTGTATATGCTGGAAATCACTGTGTAATATTACGGCATGCTTTATAATGAGCAACCTTACAGTAAGGGAATCCTGTAATAAGAATTTATAAATGTAACAATAATAAGATATAAATACATGCCAAATTTCTAGTCACAACTAAATGTAAATCTGACTAATTGGATTTTATGTAACTTGCACAAATTCTGAATCATAATTAGATAGGATACTCAACAAAGAAGTTAATTTCAAAATTTTCAATATTGATGGGCAAGACAACCAAGCTGTATTCTCTAAAATACAACTGTATTTCTTGATGAATGGAACAAAATTATACTTCCTTGATAACCAAATGTAAGGAGTTTAGATTAAAATGTCCTTTAGCAGAACTGCATTCCCTACTCTCTGAGGAATCATGTTGTCCTCCAGGAGTTTATCAACCTTTGACAGGAGGTCCTTTCCCAGAATGCTTCGAACTCTCAATCGACATAAATGCATTAGAGATTTTGGTTGAAAGAGAAATTCATAAATCCAGGCTAAAGTGTCTTCTCTCTCCCTGACAGCTGGTGGGAGGCGGTTTGGGGTCAACCAATTTTCCCTGACTGTAGCACCAACAAGACACAGCAGCTTGATTATCAACTCGTTCCCAAGCTCCATGGCCATCTGGAAAGGCGTCTTGGGATTCAGAGACTGTTCTGCATTAGAAGCAATGTCAAGCTCACAGTTGTAATAAAGAAGGAGCTTCACTAAGGCAACATCCTGGGCTTGAACAGCGAAATGCAGTGGAGTGCTCCCCATGACAGTTTCAGTTCTAACATATGCCCCAGACTTCAGAAGCAACTGTGCCATTTCAAATGACTGTGTGATAACTGCTTGAGAAAGTAGAGACAACTGACGAGGCTTCAAACAAAAATTGATATCTGCTCCATGAGCAATCAGGAGTGGTGCTATTCTAGTGTTGTTCTCACTGACTGCAATCCATAGGGGCGTGTTTCCACAATTGTCCTCAATGCCTGGATCAGCACCAGCTTCCAGCAAACTTTCAACACTAATATCATCACTTTTGGAGACAGCAATGTGCAGTGGTGTCTTCCCACTTCTTGTTCGGAAATCAATATTTGCTCCACTCTGAATCAGAATCTTGACATTTGCAGTGTTTAAACGTTTAGCAGACAGTACAGTTATGAGTGGGTTAGTGCCGTTTGCACAGACTGCATTCACATTTGCTCCATGTTCAACTAAACTTTGTAAGAGATAGGAGTCCCACTTCTCGGCTGCCATATGAAGTGGTGATATCCCTGAAATAGGTCCAGTATTAACATCCACCCCTAACTGAAGTAGTAACTTTACAATCTTTTTGTAAGAAGGTTGCATGAATACGGTCTCGTATCGAAAAATGGCTTTTATCAATGGAGTGAGACCTCTAATATCCTGCACATCTTTGACAGAGGCATTACACTTGAGAAGGACAACAACACACTCAAAATGTCCATGTTTACATGCCAAGTGTAGTGGAGTCTCTCCTTTCTTGTTAACAAGGGTCACATCTGCTCCTAATTCAATACACAACTGAAGGCCTTCAACTTTCCCTCGCTGCGCAAAAGCATGTACTGGGGCACTGCCCCTCTCTGTCAGAGGAACAAATGGTTCCATAAACACATGATTAATATTCAGCTTATGATTGATCACAAGATCTCTCAGCATATCCTTATTGCTGTCCTTTACTGAATCATAGAGAGCCTGCACTAAATGTATATCAGCTAATGTACTTGTTGAAATTACACTATTTTCTACACTCAATATTTTTGGCAAATTACATGTATCCTCAGAACCGTCTACCCCATTAGCTGCTATGGTAACTCCTAATGCATTCTGGGTATCCATAATTACCAGTGAAAAGGCGTGAAGAATCAGGCAACTCAATTTGTCTCTTTAGCAAAGTTATGCCATCACAATCAAGCCAGTCTGTTGAATAAAATATTTTCATTCAATCTGTGGCACACACATCTAATTTCAAACTTACCTTACATAAAAGGCCATACATTAATGTAGTGATTATGCAATAAGCTTAATAATAATGGATTCTGAATCATGCTGCAATTAATAACAATGGAAAATAGATTAACAAACCTAACATGACCAGTAGTTTCTAAGTCTACCAAGTTGTATCATTATATAATAAAATAAACCAACATGAGATAACAAGTAGATGATATAAACAGATTGGAAAACAGATTAACATTTTAGAAAAACTAAGAAAAAAACACATGTAAAAAACCCTGCTACAGCTTGACCAAATCAAAAAGAATTCATAGAAATCTGCATGACTGCACCATCAAGATGCCCATTGCTTACAGTGTTGCATGGTTAAGCTGTCTAAGTGCCATTTGTTAGCTTCTAAAAGTTTATTCCAAAACTGACCAAATCCAAAACATTTCAACATTATGTTGAAACTATCCCAAAAAATGTACAGGAATGCACATGTACAAATGTCTTTACACTACAGTAGTACTGTATTCAGACCATACTGAGTGATGTTACATAGTAACTGCAACTTTACAATTTGCTGGTATCTGGCATAAATTGGCATACCAGTATCATAGGATGGTAACAAGTAAAATTTGTGTCTCTTGATCAGTCATATAGCAGACTGCATAAATAGTAGGGAGCTAGACAAATAGGCATGGTTAATCAAAAGGAAAAAAAAGAGAGATCCAAAATGGATGATGCTTGTTCTATGCAGTCGCATGAACTTGGGAAGTGTTGTGCAATTGTCAGCAAAAACCTTTACATCAACTACATGTTCAAAGGTACAAGTGAACGTTTCAGCCATTTTATGCAGAAGTTTTAGAAACTAAAAAAGACTTTATTGTTTATTTTAGTACAAGTTTAATCATTTATTTTCACCTAATCCAGGCATTGCCAGCAGTTAGAATTAATTACAATATAGTTGCTGTGGTCATCTGAAGTTATGTGGCCAAAATACATAGTGTAATGACCAAAGTGGTATGATGAACCTAATTTTATTATGATACAGCACCAAACTAATCAGCATCATGCACATCCATGTGTAGTTTTAGACCATGAAAGGTTCATAACAAAATCTGTCTCACCATACTGAACAAACTCATATTAGGGACAACCATTTTGTGCTCAGGGCACAATTGGAATAGCAAGTGACAACAATATCTGAGACTGGCCATTAGACATCAAAATACTAGCAAAGCAAGTCATCACAGGAAACATGGCAACAGATTTTACCTAAATAAAGACAGTATTGAGAAATATTTCAAAATCTGTATATAAAATCCATAAGCATAAATGAAATATTCTGCTTCCCCTTGAAAATATAATGGTTGTACCTTAGTCCACTAGGTATTATCAGTAGGTACAAGTAAGGCCACCACATGCTAAAAAACTTATGTCATGGTAAAGGAATCATTGTCAAAAGAAGCACTATTTTACATTTTGGAATTATGTAGGTGTATTCCACTGCATTTACTTACTTTAAGGAGTTTTATTAATGAAAATTTAGCACCCGCAAAGCAATGTTAGAGCTTGAAATGTCAACTTGAATTTCCCCCAATTACCTCACATCTTGAAAGTAGACAAGGCTTTGATTCAAGCCTGGTTGATGTCCATTTCATTTTATTTTAAACTGAAATAAGAACAAGAAAGTAATCTACTTGATAACCTATTTGTTAATCTGATCTGTCTGGTACCTTATTCAGTACATGTACTGGGCTACTTAGCTGGAAATATGCTCCTTTGCCCTAACCATCATTTAGACTTAACAGAAATCTAGAAACTTCAAGGTACTTTGCATATGGAAAGTTAACACATTGCAGTGATTGATAGTAACCACTAGTGACACTCTGATGGATCTTATTTATCCTTCAAATAAAGCTGAGATAGTCTTTAGCCTAAGTCATTCAACAACTACTGCAATGTATATTGCTATTTTGAGTTCATGATCATGAGGGGAGTAAGCTGATGGATAAATAACATCCAAACAGAATCATTGTTGGTGACTTCTTTTTCATGCTATTAAGAACCAAATAATGCAGGTACATATAGTCATGCAGTACTTATCATTTTTAGCACCTCATAAATGACCAATATGCATACTAATAAAGATAGGAAATACTTCATATAGGTTATCACAGACACAAACAGAAACACACACACACACATATTGCATTTCTTGCTTTGCTCCAACTTCTCCCTGTTCAACTCTCACTTTTCCCTATTCTGACCAAAAGGATAAGTCACTTCTCCCTAAATTTCAAGTCAAGTTTGACCCCTGCTTGTAGAATTATCTTAATACAGGTACATTCATATTTGAAATAGGCTCAAAATGGCACTTAATTTTGAATAAATATAGAATATGAATCAATAAGCAGAGAATTAAAGGATGCAGTCTTTATGATACATTATGGAAGCATTAACCAAGGGACTGTATAGTTAATATCAAAGAAAGTACAGGTGTAATTGATGAAGGTTACGTAAAATTTTGAAAGGAATTAAAACTGTGTAAAAAAATACAACTATGAAAATATTCACAACAGGTCTAATATACCTTTGGAAGGTAGTAGCAGTCAGTTATTCATTTATTAAGGGAGATATAATTTTTTGTACATTTGTTAAGTTTTGATGCTACGATACTCTTGACTGATTGGCTGTGGTTTTACATCACACCAGCACTGTAAGGCTATATAGTGCCCAAGAAAAAGGTTACATGACAAATGATTTATGTATGAAAAGTGGTTCATTATCAAGGAGTGATAAAAGGACAAAAACAATATGATGAGATGATGAGGATGAAATATAAAAGTTCCCTATCGACTGGGAATGTAAATGGTGGGATACTCTCAATCAAATTTGGCTTAAGGAAATCAAGTGGTTTTGGAGAAGCTGCTTACATTTTGGCTAAACAAGAATTGTATAATCAGTCATAGTTGATGGTGGATCAGCATCATGAACAAACATTGAAGGTCCTAATGGCTGGATGCTGCCAATCAAATGAGAATGTGTTTTAACATAGCTTTAACAATTTTTCAGTCATATCGCTATGATGTCTGCAGTGTGACAGTTTATAGCAATGTCTAGCACTGGGGCATCATGCCGCAGACATGTAGCATGATGTCCCACCCAGTCACATTATCCTGACACCAGGCTGACCAGTCCTAACACTAACCTATTAATGGTGAGTGCCAAGCAAGGCAGCTGCTAGTACCATTTTTATAAGTCGTTGGTATGACTTGGCCGAGGTTCAAACCCATGATGTCCCCCATCAGAGGCAGATGCTTTAACCTCTTAGGCCACTGGAGCAGTGCTTATCAAATGAAAGAACTCACCTACTGGTAACATGCACAATTTGAGGTGTAAGACAAATCTAACAATGTGCACATGAAAATCTAATGTAACCTGAAATAAGTTTGTGGAACACAAATGCCCGATTACAATACCATAAGAAATAAAGCACAAAACAACATCTGACATATATAAATAGTCAAATTTGTCATGTCCTGTGTACAGATTCACCTTTTAAAATTGGGTTTTCAACAAATACCATGAACCAAATATCATTTGTCCATATTATTATTATTATTATTATTATTATTATAAAAAATACTTTATTATAACTACTACTACTGTCTACTACTTCTATGTTATGAAGATTGTTTTATGTGTAATATTCAACAAAATAAAAAAATATGCATATGATGATGTTCTCTCCCAAATTTATGTCCCAAACAAGATTTAATCCATCCAATATTTAAATCGTCACTGTTTTAAAATAATCAATGATCTTAGTTTGTTTTGTGTTCCATGAAAAAACATGAATTCACTTTTGATTGACAGCTGACATATGACTGTAAAACTGAGGACAGGACATAAGATGTACATGTATTCCTAAATTTCATATTTCTTTTCCAGTGCTTTTGTTCTTTTGTTTGTTTTTTCCAGTACTGGGACAAAGCTTATGTTTCAGCATTTGCATTTGAACTGAACCAAAACATGGATCAACTTCCCTTACATATTCCCCTATAAATGTCTTGAGCAATGCAAGAACAATTCAACAATACAAAAATCTAGGGTCAGCAGAGTTATAGCCAAAATGAACCACCTTTGATTCCTTTATTACTTATAACACCTCATAAAACATCTCACACTGACCTAAACTCTCCCAATTACAACAGTAAGGTAATCAATTAACAGCTTGTTGCGTACACATCAGCATTCGCAACCTTATTATTGTCCATTTGATTTGCACTGGTATTAATTTTCTAGTCTCCAGGAGACTGGTTCCCAATGGTTGCTGTAATATGGTGATAATGCACACAAATACACAGATTTTATATTTGATTAAAAAATAAATAAAAATAAAAATTTTTTAAAAAGCGCTGAATTGTAAATAAAATGGTATTTATGATAGATGGCCTTTCAAATGATATTGTTGTCCTACTGCATGTAGTACATGTATATGGAGGTTGAAGGGCAATGAAACAAATGACAATATATCATGCGAAAGTTAATCCAATCAAGTCATGATTGATTCCCTTTTTCTGTCATAAACATCAAAGATAATCTTGAAACAATCTACCGGTAACCATGATTCAGCTATATCCACCTAAGCATGACATAAGTGATCTGTTGGCTCTGCCTAGTTTACATTGATCTGCATAGGGGCCAATAAGGGGAAAATACTTGTCTAGTAAATGGCAATCACTGGTGCATACAGTTAATTTATTATGGACAGTGTACACTCAGTAGGAAATTATGCCAGAGGCAAATCAGTGGCAATTAAGACTGATGCTCCAGCTGAAATTAACATGTGCCATACTAATGCACAGGTTCATATTTCCACAAGTCAGAAATGGGTAAAATTTAAGTTCCACACATCAAAATCCAAGGTACACATCTATTGAGAACCCTGCCTGGATGTGGGTAATTTCGAATGGAAAAATTCCAAAATATTGTCAACAAGTTAGCTTCCTGAACATTCAAAGGTTTCAGTCAAGGCTAGGTCTTGAACTCAAATTCAAGTAAACAGCTTTAAAAAATGACAATAGTCAGGTATGCCAAAATTCTAGCTTCAATCATGGACAAAGGTCAAGCACATAATATAAATTAAATATACATAACCAGTGCTCAAAGAAAATTTTTTTAAACAAAGGCCCAGGTCTGGTGACTTAAATAAACTCAAAAGCCCTGACTGAAATTCCAATTTCCACATGCCCAAAATTTCCCCTTTTTAATACTGTCACACAACGTTGCAATAGCTACAATCTGAATATAAATACAATATGGTTCAAAGGGGTTTGAAGGCAATGCAAGTGTCATTAGTGTTCATCACTACACTCACTAGGGACTAGATGGTCCTGGTGTTCAAACTTCTCTGATGGATTCACTAAGTGAATCCTTGTTAGAACCAAGCTGATGTATGTCGTTTCCAGTATGTGCAAAGAATTAATAGACCCCCCCCCCCCGCCCATTATGTTTTTTTGGCTGGCATGCTTCACATAGTAAAACTCCATCAAGCCAAGAGTTCTGAAATTTATTTTTGTTGGGCTTTGCTGACACCTAATTTCTTCCAAATCAGCTTCAAAAATGAATTACACTTTAACACTATTCTGACAACTAAAATGATCATGCTTTGCATTCTATAAAAGCAGATAAATCCAACTTCATTGCAACATTGCCGCTGTTCACAAACTTGTCAAAAATGTAATACATATGGCTTAAACATTCTTATTCAAGGCAATGATATGTAATAACTTTTGTCCTTGTACATGCATCTAGCATCTCTAATTTACCTATAATGGGTTGTTCCACTTCCTGATCCTACCTATGCAAATTAGTACAATGGGCTCACCCACTGCAACCTTCAAACACATCTCACAAGCTATTGTCCGGCAATTAAGTAATATGTGAAATGGTGATTTATACCTGACCCCTTTTCCTCTAATTGCTGCTATTAAAACTGCCCAAGGGATAGTTTTACATCAGCCCCAATCATGACTGTTTAGCATTTATACATTCTACATGTAACGGGTAAATACTGATATGTGTTTGGGTATTTTTCTTTCTATTGTTGAAGATTACTAAAAAATTGTGTTTTCTCAAAACATGACCTTGTCAGGGGGTTTGGGAGTACAAAATTGATTTTTAGCATGACACACCAAGTTTCAGTTTGATTAAAATCAGCTCTCATTTTCATTTAGGACAATGGTGATCTGATTTAGATTGTGCTGTGTTACGGTAGGTATGTCCACTTCTTGAAAACACAGTTAACCATTTCATTAATGTGTTCAAAGTTTCCTCAGGCAAATTAGAATTTTTTTCAACAAGCCTGATGGGCACCTCACTTAGAATAGAGGACAGACCCGATCTAAAATTAGAGGGGCCCCAGGCATTGGGCTATCAGATATTTTGAGCACTGCATAACACTGGCAAAATAAGACAACTTCGATTTGTGTTGCAATAACATGACTTTTCCCACCATCCAGCAAATGAACTGCTTCAACCCTCTACCCAAATGATAAAAAATATCTCACATTTGATTTTGACATACAGTATTGACACCTTTGAGCTGCACTGCGAATGTGACAGAAGTATTGATAAAAATTGTTTGCATATTGATTCACAGATACACCTGTATCTAACCAATGCCTTCTTCAGGAAGTTAACATTAGTTTACATAGACTGGATGGTCACTGTAGATAAGTGCCAGTGATTACTGAGTGCTTAGGGCAGGAAGAAACCATTGTCTGATTAGGAAAACATAGCTACTGAACACAGAAGGCTGGTGATCATTACCTGCAGGACATTTATATAGGAAATTCACAATCCAAATTCACTTAAAATACATTGGTTGGTGTGTATTCTCTTGCACTATTCTTTGTTAAAAATCTATAATGAATGCTCATTACACAGACAAGCATAGGAAACAATAGCCTATCACAAAAAAGTCCATGAAATAAAAGCTGAATGCAAACTGAAAAATTCACCAAATCTGCATATTTTGAAGATTAGAATCTTAGGTACACTGAGAAAAACATGCAATCACAACAACTTGCATTCAATCTGTCCCAGAGTTCACAGCACAATGGCACATGGAGGTAACAAGTGACATCATATCAAGGACATCATAATGTAATGATCACATTATTTCGAGCTGCTTAGCAAATATTCATGTTACAAAAAAAGAGATCCCTAAATCTGTTATTTATAACCATCACTTCTAACTCAGTAGGCATCATGCAGAGCAACTCAGACTTCAGTCACCCATGAATCTGTCGTTTGACCTGAATATAGTAAAAAAGTGAAGTTCACATCACTTTGCCTTGATCTGATGCAACCCCTCCCCAAGCAATTCTGTCTCAATCAAACACATTAAAACAAGGTAAAGCATCAACTTTT
This sequence comes from Megalonaias nervosa, assembly GCA_016617855.1. NCBI lineage: Eukaryota > Metazoa > Mollusca > Bivalvia > Unionida > Unionidae > Megalonaias > Megalonaias nervosa. The sequence goes on along the minus strand of JAECUM010014168.1, from coordinate 39,953 downwards.
GTGTCAATATTCCATTCAACGAAGAGGTGGAAAGATAGAAAAATTAAGTTTTATTTAATAACATGATGATCACAATGCTTGAAATTCTATGAAATTCCTGTTGAGAATTCATGCATCATCGTTGAAAATATGAGCAAAAAACTGAACTTGATTAGTCCAGTTGAAATTCAATTATAATTCAATAGACAAATCCACATTACTAATAAAATTAATCATTTCATTCAATATTTCATCCTATAAACATATAAAAAGTGAACTTCTACTATAGAAATTGCTTCTGGTTTTTGACTGAATATTTCTGTGGGTGAATTCTTATACAAAAACTATGTTATAAAACCATTGTGGTAAAGCAAGATAAGAAAAGTGTTAATAATTTTTTAGTTGCATAGTATTTCATTAGTATTTTACTGATCCGCCATTAACATATTCAAAATCACAATTTTAAAGTTACACATTTTGAACTTTCTACACTCACTTTTCCCTGTTTTTGACAACTTTTCCTTATTCTGGCTGGAGAGAAGTTATTTTGTGCAAATAACAGAGTCCTGCATGAACTCTGACATGTACCCCACTAATAATATTGTCCAGCATGAAACCTCACATGTACTCCACAAATATATAGTCTAGCATGAACACTGACATGTACAACACAAATATATAGTCCTGCATGAACCCTGACATGTACCCCACAAATAATACAGTTCAGCATGAAACCTTACATATACCCCACAAACAACAGAGTTCAGCATGACCCCTGAAATACACCCTACAAATAATAGTGAATTCAGAATATATTCTTTCAGGAAATAAGAATATACATTACTGCACATCCACAAAAAAAAAATATAAATCAATGACATAGAATCCATTATAATTTTTGTTCTGATTTTTTGGAAGTTGTGAAGTCTTAAAAATTGTGAAATAAACATTTGCTGACTGCTGCATCTCACTTCCAGTGGATGTGAGATCACAGACAACTATCTCTAAATAATACAAAAATGGTAATTTTTTTTACCCATTATACAATGCACCGATGTGACACTATCAAACACTTAATGCAATGTACCAATGTCTATCAACCACTCACTGCAACGTACCAACACTCTGAAGTTTTATGCTGGACACTATCAACCACTCACTGCAATGTACAAATGTGTATCAACCACTCACTGCAATGTACCAATGTGACACTATCAACCACTCACTGCAATGTACCAACGTGACACTATCAACCACTCACTGCAATGTACCAATGTGTATCAACCACTCACTGTAATGTACCAACCTGTACCAACACTCTCAAGTTATATGCTGGACACTATCAACCACTCACTGCAATGTACCAATGTGTATCAACCACTCGCTGCAATGTATCAATGAGACACTATCAACCACTCATTGCAATGTACTAATGTGACACTATCAATGGCTCACTGCAATGTACCAATGTGTATCAACCACTCGCTGCAATGTATCAATGAGACACTATCAACCACTCATTGCAATGTACTAATGTGACACTATCAACCGCTCACTGCAATGTACCAATGTGTATCAACCACCCACTGCAATGTACCAATGTGACACTATCACATACTGCAGTTTAAAGGGATTTTCCAAACTAGCTGTTATGGAAGTGATTTTACTCTTGTGCAAATAATGTCATTGACTAAATGAATGGGAGACTGAGATTTAACTAGTTACTTGCCTATGAAACTGGCTTGCCAATTTGAACCATGCAGCAGTTAAAGCAACTATGAATATAAAATGCCTGTAGTATCAACATAAACTTATCCAAATACTTACATGTCGTTTCTTGTCAAAAGTTTCATAGTACAAATTATAAAACTCTTCTCCAGCCTGAATTGCAATATCAACCTTTGTGGCAACACCCTGAAAGCACATAGAAGAATAAATCTTTTTACAGATGACTTTGTGGCAACACCCTGAAAGCACAAAGAAGAATAAATCTTTTTAAAGTACAGATGACTTAGAGGGTTCAGGTCAGTGTTCTCCAGGGACCTTTTACCATTGTGGTGCCACTAAGCTATCTTTTCAGCCTTCAACACTTTAGGACCCACTGCTACGCTATGCATTTGTGCTGCTATGCTTTTGTATTTCCTACTAGCCTTATAAAATTAACTGTTAAATAACCAACAATTGTTTCTTCCAATTTTGCCTGTTTTAAATACATGCAAATAAAAAGTGTTGGATGTTTCCATCATTTATATTAAAAATATTTCCCAAACAATAAACAGCTTGTTTGGAATTGGAATGAATTACATGATAAATTAAGTGGTTATACTTTTTAATTAGTATATTGCTGCATTAATATGCATCATCACTTTATTTGTCAGAATTGTCAATAAAAACAAAATAACTTCAATAAGTGAGCTATTTTCTACATGCATCACAACTGCCATAGATGAACTACCACATCATGTCTTTGACATCTGGAATAGATATAACTTGGAGTGTTTCATCAATATGCTTTCTCAATTTTTAGTAAAATCATTACCTCAAAAGTTTAATCCTTCTGATCTATATAAAAAGTTCAGTTAATTCATGAAAAGATTATGTGATTATGTATATATATATATATATATATATATATATATATATATATATATATATATATATATATATATATATATATACAAAAAATTTTACTACCAGAGAAGTGGGTGAAAAAATTAAGCCTGTAAATGTAAACTTCGCCTTCTTCTATTAGGAAAGCAAAAACGACTTCGCCCTCTGATTTTTCAGACGTAAAATGGCTGTAGATTATGACTTTTGAGATGCCCCCTCACTGTAGCCAGGCAGTTCTAGCACTGTTGTAACCCAAGGCAAAATGTATTTATGTGGTGTTGATACCAATCAGCTTACGGCGACAAAGAAGCTCTTGCACATTCACATGCATGTTTTAATAGCTAACTGACCATTAACCCTTTCCGGAGCAAGATATCACTGCTCAATTTCAGTTGGGCCTACTGTACAATGATGAAAATATACCAAATTCTGTTTCAAAATTTAAACATCAATATGCAAATAGTAATTTGCTTTTAATAAATATGATCGGTGAAGAACGTTTTCTAATTTTTTTTTTTTTAAACATGGAGATTTTAACAGCCGTATTTGCGTATTTTCTTTATAAGATCTGTTTGAAACCGTAAATGAACTTGTAATGGCAGACATCGCTGCGTATATGATATACACTTCATTAAACTGTCTGTATTCGTAAATAATTGGGCAGAGAGATTCATGAAAATATATAATATAATGAAAACAAAGTTTAAATATTATGCAATAGGAGATTTAGCCCAAATATTTAATAATGTAGGTCAGAAACATGTGACAATCTATGTTGTGGAATTCGAAAAAATGCTGCATGGTCAAGGTTGTTTTCTGACATACCGTAATTAGTTTTCGTGAAAATACGAAAAATATATATAGTAGTGAAGCAAACACTATGTAACCAATGCATATCGTTATTACCAGCAGGTAGACAAATAATACAACCATAAATATGTAGTCCTATTAATTAATTTTTGTAACGAAGCCAGAAAGTGAGTAGTTATATTAAGAAAAGCCCTCTTTCTAAAAATAGATGCACTCGCATGGTGCAATACGTGTTCTTGGATGTTTTGGTTGGGGGAAAAAGGGTCCAGTTTAGTTATATATCGACTTTAGTGCTTCAGTGTGTTGTCAATGAATAGTTATAGTAATGTTTTATTGGGAACAATGAAATCAGGACCAAAAGTATGGTTTGAAGTCACTTGTGCATTTATTCCTATGTACATGTATTAGGGGTTGTTTCAAAGTATGCTAGAAATCTTTTTGACTACATTTTTACACAAAACTTGTAGAAAATAAAATAAAATAATTAAGTGGTAGTTTATTAAGCATTTTTACCAACTTGCAATTACATAACTCTAATCTTGTTACTGCTATCAGTTAAAATTAATTACAAAGTAGAGCTTCTGCTGTGCATTTTAAGTCATATGGCCAAAACATGCTGCATTTACCTCAATCCAGACACACATATAAAAACAAGTATGAACTGAATGGGTATGAATATAATAATTTTTATACATGCACAAAATGTGTTGATAATAAACATATAACACATATTTTTCTTGAAAATAAGGTATTGCTTAAAACTGTTAAAAGCATATTGAGAAATAGAGCACGTAATTAAAATAAGATAATGCAGCTATCTGTATGTATATATATATATATATATATATATATATATATATATATATATATATATATATATCGCATTTCTTGCTTTGGTCTCTCTTCTCCCTGTTTAGCTTCCCCTTTTCCTTGTTTAGCTCCCACTTCTCCCTGTTCTGTCCAAAAGGAGAAGTCACTTCTCCCTAAAATTTAAGTCTAGCTTGACCCCTGTATATATACATATATATATATATACACACACACAGGTATGCTATATTAATTAATATAATGCTTTAAATGGAAAGCAATGTGTATTATCTTACTAATTCTGCAACGATTATTTGAAAACACATCAATGTATGGATTTTTTAAGAAGTTGTCCTCAGTAGTTCGCTTAATTATCATTCTGGTAGTTTGTATCTATTAGTATATGCATTCATAAAGTATTGTGTTCCATTTTGTTTTTGGACTGTTACAGATCATTTTCTATCCTGAACATTATTAAGAGCATGTTAAGGAAGAAGTTGAAGCTGATGATGTGCAATTATGTGTGTGTGTGTGTGTAAATTGGAATTTTAACGTAGCTTTAAAAGTTTTTGCATTGTGGCAGTTTAGAGTGATGTCTAGCACTGAGGCATCATGCAACAGGCATGTAGCATTATGTCCCACCCAGTCACATTATCCTGACACTAGGCTGACCAGTCTTAACGCTAACCTCTTAATGCTCAGCAGCAAGCAAGGTAGCTGCTAGTACCATTTTTATAAGTCTTTGGTGTGACTCAAACCTGCAACCTTCTGCATCTGCGATGGACGCTCCAACCACTTAGGCCACCTGAGTAGTCAGATACTGAATTACTTTATAACAATAGAAGAATCAGACAAATTTTATTTTAATGTTGCAATCAAAATATATGCATAAGTAAAGAACAAAGCATATAATTTATTTAAAGACAAATGAGTTTGACTTCAAATTATATTATACATTAGGGAAATAAAGAATACTATGTAAAATACATGTATTAATAGCCGATGAATGCCGAAGTTGCTTAAAAGAGGGGTAAATTACTTTAGTGCAATGAAACTAATCACTATCATCAACATCAGTATGTTTTTCTTTATTTTCTTAACGAAACATACTCCAACTGCAATCAACCTGGCATTCATCAAGTACCTTCACATTTCAACCAACTCAAATGTCAACAGAATCTGAAAACACATCCACTTGTGTCAGATTTTGCTTCCAACAGGAAAAAGACATTTGGGTTAGTATTGTCCAACTAGAGCAATAGACGTTAAGGGCTATGGCTAATGCACAATTCAGTACACATGGATCGGTGGTGGTATTCTGATTATAAAGAAATGGCTACAAATTATGGTCATAGTGATGTCAGATTTCTTTCAATTACGTAGCAGTGCATGTGTGATATAATAAATAATAAAACAATTCAGAACCTTTACATTCAGACTTTGATGAAGAGCATAGTAGCATGGAGTCTGTATATAGTGAAAAACAAATGTCACTGACACTTAAGAATAATCCCATTTAGTGGAGAAATGGACTTTGTATAAAACTTGGAGAAAATGAATACGAACTGCTTATCTGTACATACTATTTACAAACAAAAGGTTTTTATTCCTGAACAACCTTGACAGCAGTTTCTAAGAAAAGGTAGGGAGGCTTGTACTGACCAAAAATTTTATGATGAAAACAATGACACAGTTGTACCTGTAATTTGGTAATAATAATAATGACGCTATTTTCAGTCACAAACATTATGACAATCCCCAAAATTAACAGTATGAAATATTTTCATAATCTCAGCTTACATGTCTTTCTGTAAAGATAAGTTAAAGATTTAGAACTTTTCACTTATTATGTGCTTAACAAGATATTTGGCTATACCAAACAGACCCATCCAGTTAAGCTTATTTGTAATGCCATGGCCATTAATCTGTGGAAAAGTATCAATAAGTAATGTTAACCAGGTGGTGCTTCCATCAGCAGAATTCCACCATCTTACCATTTCTGTATGGAAAGGGTACCCCTGTTTATGGGGCTCCCATTCTTTAACTCTGATTAGATTATCTCAAGGATGGCAGGAAAATTTTACATCATTGTCTGTACAGTATATACTGTATTTTACATAAAATATTAGAGAAAATAAATATTTATGCAAATCTGGAATATTAAAAATAATATTTTTAGGTCAATTAGTCTAAAAAAAATTCATATACAGATAGGCATTTACAAAGAACAAATACCTGGAAAGTCTTTTGTTATATTTTTTATTTTGATCTATTTGAAAAGGAGACAGATGTTACGGATGTAATTTGTTTTTTACTTTCACATGAATAAAGGTTTTTATTACTTGGCTTTTTAGTTATTTTGTTTATCTGAATGATGGTTTTACCCATATTTATCGCATGCAATCTACTTTTATTTAGAAAAGATAAAAGTGATTTTGTAATTCATACATTTTCTTATGATTTTCTACACCATACAAAACCTATTACAACATAAATGTGTAAATTATGCATCAAGAACAGTCTGGTTATAGTCGGTAGTGACTACTTTAAGAATTAACTTAAGAAATTGTCTGATTTGTATTTATTATATACAATGTGAAGAACAAATCTATTGCATGTTGCACTTACGATGAGCATAAACCATAAAAAGGATATTTCACTTACTATGAGCAAAAACCACGAAAAGGATATATTTTACTTCCTGATTTGTAATAACTGATGCTCTGACCTTCACAAAAATACCATATTTATGAACCCGAGATGAAATTTGAGTGAGTGAGTGATAGTTCAAGTTTCCTCTGAAATCTGACCACGAATTCGTCATTTGCATTCCAAGTCGCATGACTACACAAATCTCATGACCTACATGTCAATGATGACAGAGTTCAAACAGTCATGTGATATCAACAATAAACCATTTCTAATGTTGATGTAGGAAAACAAATCAAACATATAAATGAAAGTCACATAATATTTATAGAAAAATGAAATAACATAAACTTCTAAAAATATTTATTCTGAAAACACTGACCAGAAATCTGTAAGTTGTAAACAACCAAATTCACCACACAGAGAGCACAAGTCAATGCGGTGGTCATGTGATACCAACAAAATACATCGATGACACATGCTTAGTGCTTGATGAATCTGCACTTCTTAACTTTGCAGCGATATAGACAGGTTTCTGGTATTTGTTATCAGAATAAATATGTTGAGAATTAAGTGTGCATTATATTTATGTACCAACATTATGTGACTTTTAATTAATATTTTAGAGTTCCATGTACAACAACTTTGGAAATGGTTTATTGTTGATATCACATGTCTATTGGACCTCTGATGTCATTGACATGTAGATTGCAAGATTTGTGTAGTCATGTGACTCGGAATGCAAATGATGAATTCCTGGTAAAATTTTTTAAACGCTATAGTTTTGGCTAGTCTGTGTGCGGATTAAAGATTAAAGAATGCTATACTCACAATTTCTGAGAAAATAAATCATATTCCCATCGATTTCATGCAGGTATATCTCGATGAAAGGTTGTTAAAGTTTGCTAGGCCAGCTAATAAGCGGCTACCCTATGCTAACACCAAATGGTGTCGGCGAATTCCAACTTTTCAATTGGCAGTGGACTCTGACCCTGCACCCCAACATATATGTCCAAATATTAAAAATGGGGTGGCAAGGGTCAGAGGAAACTCAGACTAAGTGAGTGAGTGAACTGGATTTTTAACGTAGCTTTAACAATTTTTCAGTCATATCTGTATGATGTCTGCAGAGTGGCAGTTTATAGTGATGTCTAGCACTGGAGCATCAAGACACAGACGTGTAGCATGATGTTGCACCCAGTCACATTATCCTGACACCAGGACAACCAGTCCAAACACTAACCTCTTAATGCCGAACACCAGGCGAGGCAGCTGCTAGTACCATTTTTATAAGTCTTTGGTATGACTCTGCCAGACTTCAAACCCACTGCATCTCGCATCTGAGGATGAAATTTGAAATTTGCTGTTTACGCTAACAAAGTTACAAAGTGGGCTGTCAAGTGTATGAGATATTCCTGAAAATTTGTCCTCTAGTTCCCTTGTCAGGCGACCGGGAAACAGGTTACACAATGTTATCTTATTCTGAATGTAAGACTTCAACCCAAATAACATAAATTTTATGTGGGCATTTTACATTGCACAACCAAGGAATTTAGGAAACTATAGTCCTACATGTTAGACCTCAACAATGATATTTATGTTGTGGGTGTCTGGGTCTTACTGCCTAACTAACGGTGCTGTGTAGCATGTTTCGATGTCGACTAACATTGTAAGAAAAGTAAAATTTTCAGAAATATCTCATACAACTGGCAACCAATAATGATGCTATTCTACAAAGTATAATGCAAGCAAAATTCTCGAAATTCGCACGTTTCGGAGCCCGTAACTTCAGTTTGGTGCAATGCAAAATAGTCAACGATTACTTGATGGATAGAAAAATATCTCAGGAGTAAAACAAGCCATAGAATATGGTCGTATGCCTTTAAAGGCGGAAATAGCAGAAGGAAATCTAGGGTGATGGGTGGAACGAAGTATTTGGAAGTTACTGATCTTGTCTCTTATATAGTACGATAGAGAGGGTCCAATGTCAGAACGGGTCATGGGGGTAATCTGAGGTATTTTTGTCACTCTGCATGATATTTTTCCTTCAGGTTATTGTTGGGGGTTTTTTAACAACAAGCTCGCGTCGAGCACCTGTGAAGGAAACAACTGACTATCGTGACAGCGCCAATTATTTTACTCAGTACAGAGAACCAAAACAAAGAAGACCTCAACCCTGATAGTTACAATAAGAGGTCGAGTAAAAGTAAATGTAAGCTCAATGTTCTTGACCCAAAGACCAGACTTTAAAAATAACTAACTTCGGGAAAAGTGGACATCTCGATGAAGCAACCACTGTCATGTGGATATAAATAACCGGAACTATTAATCAAGACCGAAATATTCCAAATGTTCGATTTGACTGGTTTACCCAATCTTTCCCTCTTAAGCATACAAAACTTTGACCTTTCTTGACTTTACCGTTCAGTCTATTTGTTGCCGGCAACATGAATCGGTGCTGTAGGGTTTTAGGGAGAAATTCTCCCATTAAAACTTGCTTGATCGTTTTAACACGAAAACAGAGGATCCCAAGTAGTAATTGATTTTCCAATTATTCTGAAATTGTTTTAAGGTGGCAGATAACTTGTCTGTGGCCAGTAGCATTAAGTCTTCCATGGTTTTATTTGTAACCTTTAATCCTGGCTTTTCTGTCTGGAGTACCATACAGAATTTATTTATATTTACTTTAAATATTTAAAAAGATATATCTTGATAAGTTATTAGTGCTATATATAGGGAATGATGTAATCATTTTCGTGCCGTCACTAGCACACTAAGAATGGGTGGTCAATGTATGAGTTGTGTCCCCCTTATATATTTATTGATGTGTTGCTGATATTATTTCTTATTTTTTTTACATGAATGGTGGCGGAGAACAACCATATTAATGTTGTTGTTGATGTGGGGCTTAACGCCATTTTTCAGCACACGATAGGCTATACATGGCGGCCAGTATTAATGGTGGAGGAAGAAACCGGGAAATCCCCGGAAAGAACCACCGACCCACGAGAAGCTACTGGCAAGCTTTCTCACATATCCACATTCGCCGAATCCTAGATTCGAACCCACGCAGACAGAGGTGAGATGGCAGTGATCCGTAACGGAGAGCACTTTAGACCACTCGGCCACTCGGGGCCCCTACAACCATATTAATATAATATTTTGGAGGGTCCATGTTATGCATACGGATTATCAGGCTGCTTGCTCTTAATTAATAAATTTATTTAGAGCTTGGCATCCAGACCGTAAGTAGAATCCCTCAACTGTTGATCAACAGCATTAAATCCTTTATAAAACTCACTTTTTAGTACTAACCCCAGTGAAAACAGGACTCTGTGTATTCAGTGGTTGTTGACCTCGGATTTGAACTGCTGATGGATGGAAAGCAGCATCATGTCAAGGCAAGAGTGATGCATGGAAACCATCAAGCAAGGCCTAAATCATCAGGGACTGACAAATGCTTAGGATGGAGCTGAGGGAATGTCTTCCTATCATGACTGATATTTGAGAGAGAGAGAGACTTCATATTAGAAATTTCTGAATGAGAATGTTTACATTTTTATAAAAAGATTAAAAGTTACATTGAGCTTTAGCAACTTAGAAAGGATAGAGATAATGCTACACAATACTACAGCTACTACTACTACTGATCTCCATGTCAAACTCTTTACATAAGTGATATAACACTGATAATTTACTTTAAGCGAATTAGCAATCAGTGATAGTGTAGCATTATTTCTATCCTTTATAACTCATTAGGACTCCTTGAAGTTTTGATCTTTTTAAAAGTGTATTTATCATTTTTGAATTTCTTACATGATGGCACTCTTTCTCTCCTAACTTTATGCCTTGACAGTAAGACATTATTTCAGCTCACTTCAAGCATTATTCAGTTCCTGGTTATCTGGGGCTTGGTAGACAGTTTCTATACATTATTTTACTCTTGCCTTATCATGATGTATTCATGGAAAGCAGAATCACCTCAAGGCAAGATTAATGCATCTTAAACATATAGCAAAGCCTATATCAGTGGGAACTGACTAATGTGTGGGACAATTATGATGGGATGTAGCTACGTTCTGTACAAGCATCAGCAGTTACAATCTGAGATTTTGGCCACAGAATACACAGGTGTTCTGTTCTGATGGGAATTCATACTTAAAAGTGAATGTTCTGAAGGATTTGATAGAATGTATCAATAGAAGAGGGACTGTGCTAACCATCTGGATACAAAGGTTGGTTGAAGTAAATTTATTAATTTGTAGTGAGAGGCTTGATAATCCACCCGCATTACAACTTAGACGATCCAGAAAGGATTATGTATCAGTATGGTTGTTCTCTGCCACAAGACATGTTAGAATAATGAAAGGTAGAGTACACCTTGTTGGTCAATTAATTGGGATAGCAGTCTGACAGAAAATGCAGTGTTTATATCTTTGTATTTGAGATGAATGTATATGCTTATTGCATGAATTTAGTGGTCTTCCATTTCACATAGATAACTAGATTCTGTCCTTAGATGACATCCTCATCAGGGGTTGAATAGTTTTGAAAATGCATGGTTGTTCCAAGTGCAATCATCTTTGAAAATCTGGTTGTCCAGTAAATCACTGAAGTGTCCTCTACCAAATATCTGTAAAAAATTTCAACAACTTGCGTCTGTGTATATAGTGTGTATATATATATATATATATATATATATATATATATATATGTGTGTGTGTGTGTGTGTTGGTAAGGTGTATTATCATTTATGGCCACTATTGTACACATCATTTTGCAATCAGTGATTTTCTGTTGTATGTATGTATGTATGTATGTATGTATGTGTCTGTTTATATGTGTTTCTGTGTACATGTATGTATAATTACATAAGTCTTTATTAGAAAACTTCCACATAATGACTTAGATTTATTCAGGCCATCAGTAGAGTTTCAGAATGAGGAGTCTTGGGACTCGTGAGGCCCTAGCCAATATCTGAGTCGCTGGCCTAAACTCTGGAGTCCATCACTTTCAAAATGATTGAAAGGAAAATGAAAAAAATTATAACTCATTATTTTGTTAAATATCAGGGCTGAATTCTTACTCATTTATAATATCACACTAAAAAGAAATGAATTTTCAGTAAATAAAATGTTTAAACATTATACATGTAAATTTATAATATTTTTTACCCCACAACAACACTAAAACAAAAAGTAAACCTCAACATTAAAATCATCAACAATTAGTTTCAGTCCCAAGAATGATCATTTAGAATGCTGTGTTGTTTTCTCTGCAAGTAAAATAGCATCATCATTCACACTAAAAAAAAAAAAAACACCTGACGTTACACTGTAACATATAAAATACCAGTATTAAATGAAACAAAAAAGGAATGAAAAATATACCAATCGGCACATGCGCAAAAACTAATTAAAAATAAATATGTTGATTAGTAAACAGTGTTCAGTGCTTTAAGCATTGGCTCTAAGGAATAAAGGGGAGGGTAGTAATAACATGGGGTCAGTAGAAAAGATGAATTAATTTTGGTACCTTTGCAGTACCTAAATAACTTGAGACTGCAGATGTGAACTTCTTGTCAAGGTGAATTCACACAAGCTTTAGGACTGGTACTGATACTCAAATATCACCAGTCAAATTGAATATTTACATGTTTATTTTACCATTTCTTGGCATTAGTGTCATTTACATTACAAGTCTGTTTCCAGAAAAATGAGAATAGACTTTGTCAACTCATCTTTATGAGCTGACATGATGCACACTTCTAAAAAGTCTGTACTGAAATATACATACTTTTACAATATTGTTTACAATGATTTTACAGTATTTGAATCAAACGTGGAGAAAGTTTTGATTGCTTTTTATGATTTATGTTGCTTTGTCGTCAGTGTTTCATTTAAACACTGTTGCAACAAAACAGAGCATTGTATATTTCAGAACAATTTTGCAGGTGCTTACATGCATGTTCAATAAAATGTCGGTTTCTTTTAAGTATGTTGGAGTAGCCTTTAGATGGGCAATCCTTTTCACAAGATAATTATAGTGATAAGGATAAACTCTTAATTAGTCAGGCATCATACCTCTTTACTTTAAGTTTAGCCTGCAGATTGGCCATGGCTGACCTAAATATAAATGGGGGCGTCATGGGGAAAATCCATGATTGGGACACATTAAAGGGAGAATGTAGGTATCCTTTGAGAATTTCATTTGTATTTGACCCAAAAGACCTGTTGATATCTTCATTACATTGCCATTTTTAATTGAAATTTCACTGGAATAAAAAAAAAAGGTAATGCATATAAAAATTGGTCTGATCCTGGTAATTAAAAGCCTTAAAAGCCTAACTCAAGTTTGAGATTTATTTGAGGCCTGAAATTGTTTTGTTAAAAAACAAAAACAGGGATAGCACAAGTTCAAATTATGCATACAGGTAGTGGTATTGTTACAATTCTTATCAGTTTTGCTAATGGAAAATTGTGACAAGTCTTCATTTGAGATCTTCATTGTGATGATAGTAGACTGCTAATGAAATTGTTACACGGGCCCCGAGTGGCCGAGTGGTCTAAAGCGCTGACCGTTACGGATCACTGCCATCTCACCTGTCTGCGTGAGTTCGAGTCCAGGCTTGGCTAACGTGGGTACGTGAGAAAGCCCGCCAGTAGCTTCTCGTGAGTCGGTGGTTCTTCCCGGGATTTTCCAGGGTTCTTCCTCCACCATTAATACTGGCCGCCATGTATAGCCTATCTTGTGCTGAAAAATGGCGTTAAACCCTATAACAACTATAACAACAAATTGTTACACAGGCTTACACATTTATTTAATCTGTATGAGATCAGCTAATAAAAGATAATTGAACAAGTTCCTTTTGACGGTCTTGTCCATCAGTTTTCTAATATCCAGGCCAGAAAATCTATCCATATTTTATGCTATCTCAGTTTACACATTATGATTCACAATATATCTTGGATCACCGGAGATAAATGAAATAAATAAAAAATGATTTTGGTAAATACATGCAAACATTTGCAGAATTATATAATAGAACCAAATTCTTGCACATTTTATGTATTTCTGAATTTTGAATGACAGGCCCATTGAGAGTAATGGATTGTTTCTCTCAGTGACCTCTGGCCTACCAGAAACATAATTCTACTGTTACTTATTGATTGTATCCATTGGGATATAAAAGTCATATAACACAGCTACATGTATTGTACAAAATTTCTTCAACTATAAAAGAACAAAAACTGATTTACAAAAAATGTAAATAAAAATATAGATATGAGTGAAATATTCAATGATAATAAATTAATTTTTATGGTGTATGACATCATCATGATAATCTTTTTATAACTAAATAAGTTTAAGTATCATGAAGCTGACAGTTTAGTAGTTATTTAATACATTTCATTTAAAACACTTGTCTAAAATTTCTGTTGTCTTCAAACAAAATTTTTTTTTATACATTTCCATGAAAATTGAAATAAGTAAATGCATTGCATGTACTTCTTCTCATATGTTAAAAAGAATTTTGCATTAGGTAAGATATTCCGCTTTACAACACTGCTGTATGTAAAACTTATTTTAAAGATTGAGTCATGGTTTATTTTGAAAAACAAATGCATGATTTGACATTGAACTTTTGAGACATGGTAAAAGTATTTAGATAATCAGGATCCAGGATTTTTTGAAATGTGAAAACTTAAAAGACAAAAACAAATGTTGGTAATAACTATACTCAGGTAGGCTTTTTTTTATTATTGATTTATTGCCTAGTAATGTATTCATTTCTACTCCAATTTTTCTATCAGGACCAGCAGTTTCTAGAGATCAAGGGTCGTGGACTCACTATCAAAGGCCAACAGAGAGCTCTGGTATCTGTACATCCATCTGTCCATCCATACCCTAGATTAACCTGAGTGTTAAAGTTTTTACTTTTTATTTCAACACCTTATCCTATACTCTCCATATCTGGAATTATTAATACCTTCTTTATAGAATTGTAATGATTTTTCCCCCAGTTTCAAAGTGATGGAACATTAAGCTTGGTTTTAACCCTGATATTTAGGTTTTTAAATTTTTGTATACTTCATTAATGTGGTCAGTTTTTCAAGTACGGTTGGCCTCAGAGTGATGTTTGTATGCAGATAAATTTAATAATTTGTGTAAGTTTTGCTGGTTGGTAAGTTTCTTGGTGAGTACCAGTCACAGTCATGGAAATTATGTAGATATCTGTTAATGGGTACAACAACTTTACAGCAAAGGTAGAGCAGTATTGACAATATATCATGCTTCTTTGACTTCGGTGAGTTTTAAGTCTGCTGTTGGTCACACTGTTGTGTAACTTAGTGCATATATGCACTTGGATGATTTTAATATCATTCTGTCATAAGTAGGTCACTTTGACATGTTGATTATCCCATCTTAGCATAAGTTCATTGTAATGATTGCTTTGAAAAATGGTTTCTGTTCAGTAACTTTACTTTACATAACAGACATGATCCAAATTTTGTGGATGGCTTGCACTCAGGGTAAGGAAGATTCCTATTCATTTTAGGGTCAAGAAGGTGAAGATCACTCTGACTGAAAGAAGACAGAAAGTTTGGCAAGAAAAATTCAGTTATCTACATAACAGTACTATCAAACATGGGGCTGGTGTGTAATGTGTTACTATTATTCATCATGTGTTTGTGAACTAAACTCATCTCTGGGTGCCCTGAGTGGCCAAGTGGTCTAAAGCACCCACCGTTACAGATCACTGCCATTTCACCTGTCTGCATGGGTTCGAGTGTCGGGTTCAACCACTGTGGTTATGTAAGAAAGCTTGCCAGTAGCTTCACGTGGGTTGGTGGTTCTTATAGGATTTCCTGGGTTCTTCCTCCACCATTTATTCTGGCAGCCATGTAGCCTATCTTGTGCTGAAAAATGACAGGATCAGGATCATTATTAATAGAAGAAGTAAATATATTTATTAGGGTGTGGTTCTAGTGTTTGGAATTTCCTTAGTGTACTCAACATAGTCCATGTTCTATATTAATTTTAGCAATAGGTTTATAATAATAACTAACATTTTTTTGTTTTGTAAACATCAGTATCATTCTAGAAGGCTGTTTTCCATTAGGTAATCATTCTTTTTTTTTAATAAAATGTTAATTGTGACCTGAGGTCAGGTAGAGAACTATAAAATCTTGTAACTGAGAGGATTTTTTCATTCATGCTTTAAGATCTAGCACTTTCAAGTTGTATTATATATTGTGTCCAGTTGGGCTTGAATTTATTTTCTTCAGATTATTAAATTCAAGTGATTATTTTCTCTGGAAATACGAAAGTGTTCTGATAAAATTCTTGGATAGAGACATTCACTGGAATTTATAGTGAATTTAAACCTGAAATTATATTATATTATAAAAGACTGTTGGCACATCAACACTCTAGTAACTACCACAGTCCCATCTTCACCTTCATTTTTGGATTTATTTTGGACTAATACTGAATTTTATTCAGGACTTTAAATTATTAGGACTTGAATCTGTAATTCTCGGATTATGGGTTATTTGGGGATTTAATTTGCAATACTATAAATTCTATTTTCTCATTTTCACTTTGTTTTCTTGGGAAATAAATTATTGGTTGAATTTTTCAAAGCTTGTTGCTTTTCACTCTATTATGTTACTTATTTTAAGAACCTAGATTCATAACAAAGTAAACACAGGAAATGTATGAACTCGAGATGAGATCTGATAAAGTGTACTACATACGTTGGATTTACTGAACTCCATGTTATCCTCTCAGTCAAGAACAACACAATAAATGTATGAACTTGAGATTAGATCTGATAAAGTGTACTACATATGTTGAATTTACTGAATTTCATGTTATCCTCTCAGTCAAGAACAACACAAGTCGATGAAGTTGAATGCACCTTATCAGTGTAAGGGAACCAGCATATTATTATTCCAAAGCATTTCAAAGGAAAATGTTGCACTTTGTATCATATTGTGAGCCTGTTTAATATAGAGACTCACAGTGGCATAACAACTGCCCTAGCAACCCCTGCAACTATGGGTGGGGAGACACTGGGTTCCCTAAATTCCCATCAGACAACTTTTTTCTGGGAAGGGACACCAGAATTAAGTTTTACTAGAGACCAGGGGCTAGAACTTCTACCTATGCCACTGGACTTGAATCATTTGAAATTAGTATTAATAATATTATTATATCAATAGTGTTCAAAGTTGTAAGCTACATTTGTTACTTTTTAATGTATTTTCTTTTCTCAGTTCAGCCAGTACGTAACAAATATGTGGATCCAACGTCACTCAAGAGAGAGCCTATTTTTAGCAATAGGTATTTAGATGATGCATCCCATGGGACACCCTACGTTGTCGGAGTAATGGCAGCCAGTGTCGTTGGTATACTAGTACGTGTTTTTAATCTTATAGTTTATTTTTAAGTTGGGTTCAATTGTCTAGATAACTGGGGAGCTGCTGTAGCTCAGGTGGCAGAGCATCTGACTCATAATCCAAGAATCAAGGGTTTGATACCTGGCGGCCTTGGTGTGCTCCCATTTCTTTGGCATGATATAGCCAATAATTTTGAAAGTGCTCTTAAAACCAAACGACAGATAAGATAACTAATTTTTTTAAAATATGTAAAAGGTACATGTATATTTTTTCTTGTACTGTTTCATTCAGAGTTTTAACCTTGAGTTCTGTAGCTTAAGATTTGATATAAAATTCAGAGGGTTAACATTATATTTTCCATGAACTTCATTTTTGTCTCACCTACAAAGGAGGGATGAGACATAGGGGGGCATTTTTCCAACAATATTGTTGGCATAGGCATCAATACTAGTTTTGTATTTAGCTCAGTTTCTATGACACTCTTATACAGTCACAAAACATGATAAGTATATTTATCTATTCACCACAGGCAAAAGTGTTTCATGGGGATCTCCTTTTCTTGTCCCAGTGATTATGTTAAGTTTCAGCTTACCTGGTCAAGCGAGCTTATGATATTTGTTGTATCATCTGTCAAAATAATGCCATTTTAAACTTTTTAAAAAATGTACCAATTTCAAACAAATTTAGCAGAGAGCATTGTGAAATGAATTTATTTTCAAGTTTGTACAAATGATGACATTCTGCATTTTTTACTAAATATAGAGAGATCTTTAAATGGCTTCTTCCTAAAATGGCTATTAAGTAGAATTGATCCAGTGCATGATGGCCATAAATAATGCAAATCTACCATAAAAAAAGACCACCATTACTAAAATGAACAATCAGGCACCTTCTTCACTGAAGAGAACTAGAATTTTATAGAAAGCATTCTGACATGAAGGGCAATCATGTTTGTACAAAAATGATACCATTTCACAATCAAATACATCTGCCCTTACTAGAAATAGAAAATATGACTTGTTAAAAACTCTTAAACCCAATTATACCAAATTTTGCAGAAGTATTTTGGCATATAGTCCTTTCAAGTTTTTACAAATGATGCTGAACTCCAGATATGGCCACATATTTGGTTTAGTAATACATAATCTGCTTTATCCTGGTGCTAGTCCCTCGTCTAAGGATATTATTCCCTCCTCCATTTAGCTATTGGAGGTCTAGAATGAAAAAACAAACATCATCCCAATCTCTTAGTCCACTTCTGATAATCAGAATATCATTTTTTTTTAACTTTGTGCATTTATGCACATGGCTCTTTGGTGTTCAATTCCTTGTCTGATTACTTGTCAATTTTGGCATCATTACTGTTAATCATATCCATTTCTTGTGTGCTGTTTCTTATTTTCTTCCGATTTCTTGCATTATTTTCTTGTATCTCTGACCAGTTTTGCTTTTGATGGTTTGGAGTACAGTTTGCAAAGTAGTGCTTCTTTTGTTTCATCCCTCTGACCATTACTGGTGTCAGCATAAGGATTTTCTACCCTTTATTTTGTCTGGTTTAGTGTTGAAGATATTGGTAAATGTGTGCATGAAAAGGCAGTGTAGAATATTCTCATGGTGTGAGTAACACCACCTGTCTTGCATGCATGGCATGTGTACATATGGATGGTTGCCCCATTTGTTGTTGAGACTTAGCAGAAAGTTTCCAGGCCAAGAAGGGACCTGCCTCTTTCTCTTCTCCAGTTAACTCCACTTAAGGAAAGTCACCTACTTCAGTGAAAGCACTTGCCAGGATACAGAAGTCACCAGACTCATTGAGAGATTTCAGCGCTTCCTGTTGTAAGGAAATCACTACTTTCAGTCACATCACTTCCA
The DNA here is from genome assembly GCA_016617855.1 of Megalonaias nervosa. Taxonomy (NCBI): domain Eukaryota; kingdom Metazoa; phylum Mollusca; class Bivalvia; order Unionida; family Unionidae; genus Megalonaias; species Megalonaias nervosa. The sequence continues at coordinate 20,820 of JAECUM010014168.1, read as the reverse complement.
AAAGTATGGTGGTCACCTGATTGAATGAGAGCATAGCTGCCAACTGTCCCGTTTTTTCCATATTTGTCCCGTATTTTGAATCTGAATACGGGTGTACGTTTTCTTTGCAAAAAATACAATTTTTAATTTAAAAAAAAAATAATAAAAAATTTCCTTGCAATTTTCAGTTTAGAATGGGCACCCGGTTCCATTCTGATAGAAATGTATCGCATGTATATAGGAATACAGTTCTACAATATGATTGGTTCATTCGAAATCGAGGCTACCATGCCTGTCTTTATCCGCCATATTGGATTTTGCAAACAGTTACCGCTACCACTGTGTCTCATCTTCATAATATTCAACTTCTAATCATGTTGAATAGGAAAGCAGAATATTCAGAATTTTCACCAGAAAAGACAAGAAAACAGATCTGAAAGGACAATTGTGCCGTCTTGTTTAGATTTGTGAAATCATCTAGTAAAGGAGAAGACTTTATGTTTTGGAAATTGTGTAATGTGATTTCGCTATTGGGCATGGAGGCGCACATGAAATACAAGAGCACGAAAAAGCTAATAAACATCAGCTTGCTGCTTCATCATAGACAACTCAGCCTGAACTTGGATGTATATAAATACCAGAGAGAACTCTGATGTAATTCGATCGAAATTCGATTATTAAATTTCTTTTAGAAATGAACCTTCCTCTTTCAGTTACTAGTGTTGCTGGCGATTTATTTTGCACGCGTTTTCCAGACAGTAAAATCGCAGAGGATTACTCGTATGCTAGAATGAAAACATTTCGGTAAGAAAATCAAACAGAATTGAGATTATCAGTGAAAGTTGGTACATTTGAATCGATAATAATTGAAAAAAATAAACAAGGTGTGGAAAAGGCTCTTATAAACAGCCTGTGTCTGAGTGTGTTGCACTCTTGTACCTTCTGAATGGGCACCCAAATGGAACAGGGTGCCCGTCCAGAAGGTGGAAGTGTGCAACACATGCATCTTTGACATTAAATAATTATGTAAGGCACTGTCCTACCTTACTGATGGTTGTATATGTTGTAAGTAGTTACATATGCATTAAAATTTTTAAAAATCAGTATTTGGTCCTGAAAATCAGTATTTTTGTCATAAGCAATCAGTATTTTTGTACTTGGGGGTTGGCAGCTATGTGAGAGGTGTCCAGAGTTAGAAAGTCACCCACTTCCACTCAGGGGATATCTACGAGGGAGGGATCAGCACTTATCGAAATATGGAAGTCACCAGACCCAAATAGTGATCCCTGTTATTTCAGTACATATGGAAATACTGTCATCATCTTGCACTAGTAGACCTCAAGTTTAAATATGATTTCATATGTTGGAGTCAAGTTCTCCTAACAGAGATTCTCTGATAAGGTCTGCATCACCAAACTGGTCATTACCTTGTGATGTGTCACTGGGATATGTGATAGACATGTGTTGAGTAAGTTGAAGAAGGTTCTGTACTGGTCAGTGGGCTTCAGGCAATAGACATTGGTCACATAGTGGTGTCCCAGGTGACATTTTACCAAGTTTCTGTCTCTGGACGCAAGGCAGCAACCACTGGGCACTGAGTACCATTCATGGTTTATGGTGTAGGATGACAGTTTTCCATATTTTGTCTCAGGTGATCTCTTTCTGCCGGTTTTTTGTTGTTGTGAAATTGTTAGAATGGGCCAGGTGAGGAAGTCATTGACCCCTTCCCTACTCTAAGGAGGAAGTCAGTCTCCTCTAGGGAGTCACACCCACTCCTGCAAAGTTACACTCTTCCTAATTACCCAGAAGATGTCAGATTAAGCCTTTTTTTTACAGAGACTGTTACTCCTATGGTGAGGAAGATTCAGTTTATTTTGAGGTTGACAAAAGAAACTAAATTTATGCAAATACAGTACACAAAGAATCAGGAACCTATGGTAGCTTGTGTTCCTATTGATATTCCAAGTTGCAGTCATATCTGCACTGGGTATGGGCAAGATTGACTCCTTTGCCACGTTAGAGCGTTACAGTTATATCAAGAGGAGAAAGGAAGAGTCGTAACAGTTGTTTTCCTTTTTTAAAAGATACTTATGCCATTTCAGCAATTAAGATCTTGAGGTGGATTGTTCTGGACTATTAAAAGAGGTTTTCTTTCATGAAAATCAAAGCCCATGAAGGGCTATTGCTGTGTCTAGGGCCATTTTCAGTCATCCTCCTTTGGTTGATGTCATCAAAGCTGCTAACATTCTCACTTCAGCTGCTCATAGTTTTTCCTTTGTTCAGTGGCACTCCAGAATGAAGTTATTTATGTTTTGGGTCCCATTGTGCCATACCAACAAGTTGTCAAGTCATCTTCCAGTCAGCAGCAGAGCATCCTACTGAAAACAATGTTAAATTTGCTTGATATCTTATCTAAGGCCATCGGCCTCTCACCAGGCAGGCAAATTCAGCAGTGCAATAATAGCAGATGTTGCTGGCATTAACATGTATTTTTTGTGTGGGTGTGGGTGGAGGGTATTAGACTGGGATCATATTGTTTTTTTATTCTAGACGTCCAGTTTCTAATTGTGGGAGGATATAATGTCTTTGGACTGGGCACCAGTGCTAGGAAAAGATATCACAATAATAACAGATAAGTATTACACAATTAAAGTTAATTTAAACCCCCCTCCCCCTGCATTTTTTGAAATTTCCCCATTTAAATAATTTTTCATGATGAAATGGTTAAGTTTGTACTGCTCAGCATTCGATAATATAACATGGGAAACGAAACATCCCAGAAAAATCCTTGTGAAATTATGTCACATACAGTGAAGGGGCGCTTGATGCATTGGTACATCATGCACCCATGATAACTACCAATCTGATGCACATGGCCGGTCAAACATTTTTAAAGTGTTGAGCATTCTAGTCTGAGATATACATGTAATTTCACAGTAGCTAAGATATTCAACAGTATCCCAAAAATTATTCAGCATCATCATCAGTTGAAGTCTACCATACATATTAGCTTATATGTTGAGTCCAGTTGCAAACTGCACAGACCCAGATCTGCTGTCACATAGTGCACTGTCAGATCTGGGTCCATGTAGTTTGTTAGGTGTGGACAGTAGAAAAAACAACATAGACCCTGATCTGCTGGGGCATTGTGCGACAACAGATCAGGGTATATATTGTTTGCATTTGAACTTAAATGCGAGTTTTTACAGATTTTTATGTTTTTGACAGCTTTACCATATGTATCATGATAAGAAACGTGATGATATAAAAAGAAAAGAAGCAGCAGCCAGAGCCAAAGCAAAAGCCACAGCAGAAGGTAAGAACATTCGATTTGTACCTGTTCAAATCAAGGACATGGAAACATAATAGCTTAAATGGCCTACACTTATCAGTGCTATGAATCCAGACGATCCCATGCTGGTGGAGATCTGGGGTTAATAGAGCTTAAGTGCTTCAGCTGTAGGCAACATAGGGCTCCCATGTGGCAGATAGGCCAAACTTGTCATGTCATCCGTACCAGTTTTCTTGAGCATAATGAACTGATCATGCATAATGTCAAATGATGTTTCACTTACTTGCTTTCCAAGCTCACCACTGAATGTTTTTGCTGCTTTTACAACTCCATGTTTGATTGAGTCTCTCACAGTTATGTCTCTAGTTTGATCAGTGTATGAGTTTACTTGCCTTGTTTTGTGAGAGTTTTAACAGCAGTATTTATGGTGGCTTCTCTCCTACCAGAAGAGTCCTTAGAATTAGGAAGGCCCACAATGGTTAGGAAATTTTTCCTTGAAGTTTTCTCTCATTAACTAAACAGTCAGTGACATTGTGATACTAGCGGGAAGTGTGAAACTTAATTTTGACAAAACTGTTTTTATGTGGCAAAGATTGTTTTGATAAAAGAGGCTTGTTGTAGCACCTAATCCCTAATTATTGAGAATGTCATGCTTTGATAGGAGTCTTCATCTGCATTGTTCTTTAAGATCTCCACACTTACACCAGATGTTAGAAATGAATAATTTAATTAATCAACTGAATAACTACATTAAGGATTAAACATGTTTATTAATAGATGTGTGAAATTTTATGTTGGTATAATCTTATTTTGAGACTTATGCATCATTGCTCAATATACAAGATCGCGCTGGGCTTTGCCAGTGTTGTAAATTGCGATGTTTTTTCCTTATCGGTGACAAAATATACCATCTGGCAATCTTTTTGGTGACAACATTTTTGGCTGTTAAAAATTGTATATACAGTCTTTGAGTTGAAGTTGAGAAATTCAAAGGCACCATGACAGGAAAAGCTGAAAACTTGGATGTAAAATTGCGCTGGAATCTATTGTTACATAAACAAATCTTTTGTTCATATTGACAAACCACCCTAATACGGCATTGTTATTTCATAATCTGCTTATGCTGATGTCTGGCCTTAGTACCCTGTGCTGGAATATAACCCAAATAGTCATGTTATCTGACTAGTTACAGTTGACCACCTCTGAAGGCAGGAACTGAATGACTACAATCTACCTGACGATGGCAGTTTGTTTCCTTTTTGAAAAATGTACCAGAAAAAATTAGCTTTGCTGAAACTTCAGAGTAAACTGATTACCTTTGAAGCATCAATCATTCTGTATATATACTAAGCAAATGAAAAAAATGATGTCTCAGTCAATGTTTTACAATTATTTGATGTTGCCCCAGCAATAACAAATGGGCATTCGTTTGGTCCTTCAAAGAGCGCCTTTAGCAGCGCCTTCAATAACACATTAACCTTCATCAAAGCAAGCCGATGACCTTTGAGCAGAGAAAGTCAGCAACAAACTTAAATAAAAGTATTGTTTCATTTTTCATAGTGATTGGAACATATTTATTGTGCCGCGAAAGTTTCCTGTTTACAAAAAAAAGTTCAAGCTTTTGATTGCTACCAATGGCGGTATTAAAGTTCCAATATTTTGAAACAATAGATATCTGGCTGTCAAGTTAAATGAAGGTGGGACATCTCACAAGAATGTGAAACTTTTTAATTTATTCACATGTTTTCATTTCCCTATGAATAGCCTCATCCCCTTGGTAGCCTCGGCATCATGGTAGTTGTCTCTGGCTGACCAAAATCCAGGCCAATATAAGTACATGTACCTGTAGCATATGAACAACTATACAGCCACATGCTGGTAGGATAATGATAATCAGAGTGAATTGTTTCAGGAAACGTGTTTGTTGACAATAGGATATAGATCAAATGAGGACTAACATTTTTTATATATACATTAAAGTTGTGTTTTCTAACAGATTTGACTGATACATGAATTTTCTAACATATGATCGAATACTCGAATTCGTGGATTTTTTTACACAAATGTTAAGTTGTCAATATACAAGTGCATTTCAGACTAGTTCTCTTCATTTAATCAAAATTTCCATTTTTTTTTCTCTGTCAAAATCTTAGCAACTTAGAATAGGGCATCTCTTAAAGATTTCACTTGTTTGCGAAATTTCAATTTATTTTCAGTCAGCCCCCCCCCCACATCTATTTATGTCGACAATATTACCTTGGCCCCAAGGATGTCAAGGTAAATGGATAGTACTGTATTATGAAAATGACATTTTTTGAAAATTGGCGACAAAATATTGAGGTTGGCAATTTTTTGGGCAACAACTTTTTTAAAGCCAGTGCCACCCCTGAGATATAATCTTGTTTTTTTATTTTTTAATGATCAATCCATAAAATTAAGTATCCATGAACATGTATTTTTGAACCAAACCACAAAATTTAATACCCACAAAAATAAATTCAAAGTACACAGATGGTACAGGGCATGCAATTACTTGCTAATTGTTTTGCAGCCTGAAAGCTTAAACACTTGAAGCATCTTTGATGCATACCAATAAACATATTTAAATGTCATAATTTCTTTTATAAATTTAATTGTGTGCAAAAAAGGATTTTGCTATAAGAACAGATTAACCATGTTCAAGTTTTAAAATTTATTTGCAGTAAAATTTTGCCAAAACTTGACTACATTTGAGTTTTTTTAAAATTTGTGAAGCCTGTTTGAGTTGTTTAAACAGAGTTTGTCAGTTCGTAGTACTACAGTATTCAAACGCCTGAAACAAATGTTGTTTATATATTGTCACATGTACTGTGCATTATTTTAAGGGGGCCCCAGAGTGCTGAGTGGTCAAAATCACTCACTGTTATGGATCACTGCCATCTCACCTCTGTCTTCGTGGGTTCAAGTCTCAGGCTCGGTCAGCATGGGTACAGTAGCTTCCGGTGGTTCTTTCTGGGATTTTCCCAGCCTATCTTATGCTGAAAAATGGCAATAAACTAATGATTAGTATTAATATTTTGTATAATTAAAAATATTTTTAAAACTCAATATGCTTTGCTCCTGAAACACTTTCAGAGTATTACCAAGAACAAGGAAACCCATTACCTTAAAAAAATATTCTGAGAAATTTGATAGTTGACCCAAGTCAGTAAAATAGCATTCACATTTTTCATTTACCAGGTGAGTGATATTGGGCCCTCTTTGATCTCTTGTTAAATATTCATTCAGCTATTATTTTATAGCTAGTTGGTTACAGGATATTGTTTCATATACTTTTGTATGTAATGACCATTACAAGATGGTGATAGATATTTTAACTTAGTAGTACTAGAAAATTAATGTCAGCTTGTGCTTTTTTGTGTTTTTTTTTTATTGTGTGTGCCCTTAGCTATGTAAATGATCCATAAATCAAAGGTTGCATACTCCATCATTTCATGAGCATGGGAAGAATTCTAAATTTTCTTTTTGTCCTACCTGCATTCCCAGGTGTTAATACAGTACTTTATATGCATCAGTGTAGAAGGAGAAAATTCCACCAGAGGGTTGGAATTTTGCATTAGACATGAAGCTTTGCCAAGGTTCTGATGAAAATTCTGATTCAGAGGGTGGAATTTAGTAATCTGACACTGAGGCATAATGAAGGATTATTTATCGCACATTCCTTTCTACGGTGTGCAATTTATGAAGAAAATGGCACTCAGTCAGCACAGATAAAACATACAAAAGGAAATTAATTTCCATAATAATATTTGTATCTATTTAAAATAAGTGCCAGTCAAGGACATTTGTATCACTTTTCCAAGTGTAATGATAGCAGTATTGTTTGGTGTAAGATTCATAAAAGTATTTATGGTTTGGTATTTTGTGGCACAGCAACACAAGTAGGTTGTTTGGTGTTGAGACAGTTGGAATAAAGTGCCTTGCCCAAGGTCACAACAATAGTCAGACCAGGATGAACTGAATGGTAGGATTGTAAGCCACATCCTTTCGGTCACAAGTCTGGCACACCAACCACAGAGCAACTACAGTATTTTGTATAAAAATGAAAGTAACATAACATGATGATATAATTGTTTGCAGATGAATCTTGAACTAAGTGAATCCCATTTATATTTTATGTCAAAGGGTCTGTTCTAAAACTGAAAATGTGGGATGATAAAATTTCTCCTCAATTAGAATTTTTTTCTTCTTCAGATATTGAGGAGGTTTAATGAAGGAAACACGTTAGAGGTTGCAAAAGTGATGTGCAATATTTGCACACTTGCTTTAATTTTTTGGGTGCAGAGTTCTAGAAATTAGTGTGCATCCTTCTGTCATGTGTTTTTGAATAGACTCTGACAGGTTATAACATTTCTTATCACACACTTTGCAAAGATGTCTTTTTTGCCTGCAGAATGGACACTTTTATATGTATCTTACATCACTCCCACTTCTAATGCAGATTTCTGCTTTTATGCTTTGGTTTAGGAACAAATTATATGTTTATCGTTTAGGGTGGTTTCATTTGTAATTGAATTTTATGTGATGATACTATAAAAGTAACAAAATTGTAGTAAGTACAAAGTTATAAAGTGTGTTTAGTGAGAAAGCTCAGACTGCTAAAATATTGTATGCCTACAATGATATAATGATGTATTAGGAATCAGTTACTTGCAAAGGAGTTTTGGTTGCTAAAATTATTAAATTAACTGTTAACATGAAAACTGTAATGATGTAAAGATATTTTTATTGGCAGTATTTATAAGTCATATATTGAACATTTTGAAAAACCCCAAACAAGTAAAGATGCAACACAGTGAATTTGTGACCCATATGGTGTCACTTTCATTTTGTTTTCTTTTCATTTTTACCTTTAGAGAGTGACATTCTTCCTTACAAAATATATCGTTCAAACCCCTCAAAATGTTATATTCTTCATTTCACCTTGCAAGAACCATTCTAATTCTAGAGGCTATAAGGCTTGTTGCACTTGTGAGATTGTCTGTGGTCCTTCATCTGCTGATCTATCATCCATCCATTCCCCAGTACAAACCACAGAAATCTACATAAAATACTTGGTGAATGATTAACTTAAACACTTATATGGTTTAGGTGGTCCTTCTTAAAAAATGGTGACCTCTGTCATGAATGTCCATGTTGCTTGACTAAATTTTAGGCGATGATTAACAATCAAATGTGCTTTTTTCATCTCAAGACATTTTTAAACCAACAATATATTAGCATAGACCATATTTTCACAAATATCTTAAGATTTAGCTTGCACACAAATAACAGTTTCTATATATAAAAAAACTGGAAGACATTAGTATTGGGAATGCACTATTTTTGTGGCTGCTACAAACTAGAAATTCAGTGACTCAACCACCGTTGTTCCTTTTGTGTTTTAACAATAGGACCTGCTCAACAATCCATGAATTGAAGTCTGAACAAATGAAAAATCATGAAAACTGATAATCATGGATTCATGAACAAAATTGAAGATCATGAAAACTGATAACCATGGATTCACAATATGTTAAAATTGAAAATCCTTATTGTATCATATGCTTCATGTATCATCTTGTGTGTGTAAGTCAGTTTATGCCAGTTGACATCAAGTATTACATTTTTCACTACGAATTCATTTTTGTCGTGGGTATCAAGTTTGGTGTATTTTAGAAAATGAAATTTTCATTAGCATATAAATTCCTGGATTTGGGATGGGTCATATTGTTGCCATTAAAGGATAATTTTTCTTTCATAGCAACTCCCCCAAAAAATCAAAAAAAATTGGTTCCCTGTGAAAATAATAAATTTGCAGTAAGTCAAGTGCACTTGTTTAAAAATGTGAAAATATACGACCATCATTTCTTCAGCATGACTGAAGTGTATTCTTTCATGTTAGTACATTGTATATGGGTTTACTGAGACATTACCGTGTATCACATGGGTTTAATGAGACATGACTGTGTATCACATGGATTTACTGAGACATAACCTTGCATCACATGGGTTTACCAAGACATGATCAAGTTTCAGTATAAATGATATGGAAGACATTCATTTTTCTCTGCAGCAAAAATCTTATTTTTCCTCCTAGAGGCCTAAAGCGTGTTCTTTGTCAAGTTTTTCCACACGCGTGTTGAACTTGAGCAGTTAACCAAGTTAAAAGAAATACGGAGGATAAAAGATCAGATTTCTTGATAAGGTATGTCTTGTTCTGTTTTTCTACAACTACACTTCAGTATTATGTGAAAATGCAGATATTGCTTTGAATGCATTAGCAAAATTTGTATCTAAATTATGATGATTATTGGTTACCCTGCCAATTCTCACCAACATTACAAACATAATTGAAGTTTTCAGAATCAGGTTTTTGTATATATTTAATACTGTAACATTAAAAATTATTTTAGTTCTATATCTAAAAGAGACTACCACCTAAATCATTTTGTCACAAATAGCTTGCCAAAAGACCATTTTTAAATAAAGTCTGATTGGATTAGATCTCCTCATCTCATTGAACCAGTTTTTGTCATCTATCCTTATGGCACAAATAATATATTTATTTGAGAGATTTGTTTAATTCCAGTAGGTGCATTTCCTTTAATATTTGTATACCTAATATTTTAGTAATGATAGTCATTTTAAAATGCATAGATGATCTAGAAATGACAGTGACAAAAGACAGATTTCAAAATAATAAAGTTGAGGTTATCCATGGAATAAATGCAATTGCCACTCCTTATCATCACCCATTTAATTCTTAGATGCATATATTTATTTGGCTATCAATGACGTGTACATATAATGAAATAATTGTCCATGATTATTTCCTTTTATTGGTCTCCTTGTGCACACTGAGCATGTGTTTTACCATGCAAGTCAGTTTAAATAAGATAGATTCATTGCAGTTCAGGTCCACATTTTAAAATAAACACATTTACAAGTCAAGGTTGATTGTGTTCTTCCAAATACAAATTGGTTGATGATGTTGACTGATAGGATGCCAGTAACAAAATTGATTCTTGGCTCAGTTTTTAAGGATGGAGGATATAGATGATTGCACATATCTCTGTGTATCTTTTTGATTTACATTATTGTATGAAAATTTTGTTGAAAAATTTGGAAATCTCCACAAGTTTTGTAACTGTATTTTTATGAGGATTGTAATTGACCATTAAAGTAATGTAAACAGTGTATCCTTGTAACCATGGTGTACAAAGTCCAACTTGTAATAACGACAGTAAAATGACTTCCATTAATGCTTTTGACAGTCATTGTGGTAAAACCATCTAAATAAACTTAGATATGTAGGAACACACATGCAGCAGAACATCTGCATGATGTTATAATTTTAGCTATAATTATACAGATGTTAAAAGGAAATGATTAAAAATTGTCCATGTTTGTAAAATGATCAATTATATGTAAATTTCGCGTCATTTTCATTGTATTTTGAAATTTTAAAAAAATATTTGAAGAATAACAACAGGATAATTTTGGAAAGAACAAACTAAAGTTCAGAACTGGCAAGTGAAAACTATCAACTGGTGGCACCCACTGGCAACCCTTAGAATATTAATGCAGCAACTAGAAAATTAAATTAACTTGTTGAAGTTACATGTATATACCATGTTGTACACTAAAAAAAAATTTGGCAGATGCAATTTAATCTGTGGCCTAATCCTGTTTCCAGTGTAAGAGTGCCAGTTCTGCATTAAGTCACCATCTTTACATGTTACTGATTTAGCTTACAGACTATAAGTGACCAGTCATGAAGTCAACCTCAGCTAATATTTTGGATAAGGTTAAAAAAATGTGACCATGGAGACAAATATGGAAATTTTATTGATAGTAATTTCAGTATCAGTTGAACTACAGTAAATGCAGATATGGCTAAGGCTTTACTATAAGCAGTCATCAGAAGGTTCAGGCCCATTGTTAGTGATGCCTTTAATGGTAAATTACAATTCACATATAAATATGAATTTAACACTGGGCAATATGTAGAGAAATGCTTTCAAGAACTCCAAATAATGAATTTTACTAGCTGTCTTGAAGCTGAAGCAGATGATGACTGTTGACAATTCTACCAGACAGAGCTAGCTATACTATTCAGAAAAGCCTGATAATTTTCATAATTACTCTTTAAAACCTTCTTTTTTTTGTCTTCTTTTCATTTGGTTTCTGTTCTCCATGACTAAGGAAACCAGTTAGGGTTAGGCAACCTTCATTTTGAAATGGCCACTGTGGTTACAAAAGTTTGATAGGTACTGGGCATGTTGCATTTTTCTAGCATTGGGTCAGGTTCTCCATATTTCACAGTTAATAACCTCATCCAGTATATTACTGAACTGACTATCTCAATAACAGATGTGTGGTCATGTTTGTTTTCTGCCATTATTGGAACCAAGGAACTGTAGGCAGTAAATGAGTAAATCATTTTAAAATAATCTTCTCAAGACATTTTGTTTTTCACTTCTGACTCTACTAATGAAAAACCAGAAGAATTTATGTGATGGCCTCTCCTCCAGCATACAACCATTAGCACATATGTTATGGCTTCTTGTAATCTGCTGCGAGGACTTCCATTAAACTTTACACACATTTATTCTAGGGTCTAGTTAGTCCTGTTTGACCACTACATAGGCCATCTTGAAACTCTTGTTGTAGTTACTTCTGAACAGATGGTCATATCGATTGGGGTTTCCACTTAAAGATTTCTTATGATGTCTAGTTAGTTGAAAAGGTAAATGTTGCCAATTTAGCATCCAGTTATGGTCACCAACAGATGGTCATATCAACATGGAGTTTTCAATAGAAGACTTATTATGGTATTTCTTGTTCGTTATTGAAAAGAGTGCACTTCAGATCTGCAGTATATCTGCAAAGATCATCAACTTGAAAACTTGTTATTGCTACTTCACCTAAATTGTTGGCATATCAACATAGGTTTTCACTTAAAGACTTTGTATGATACATAGTTCGTCATAAGTGAAAATGATGCTGATCTGACACCCATTTATGGCAGATATAGTGGCCATCTTGAAAATAGTTACTGCTATTTCTTCGGAGTGGATGGTCTTAGTAACATAGAGTGAAAGACTTCTTCTGATATGTTATTGGTCCTAAATGAAAATGTTACTAGTCAGATGGCCATTATAGGAGACATCTTGAAAATCATTTATCACTATACCTGCTGCTTCAGAGAAGGTTGTATTGTTATGGGGTTTTCACTACAAGACACCAATCAGAAGTCACTACTCCTCTTCTAAGGATGGTCATACCAACATGGGGTTTCCCTCAAATACTTTTTCTGTTTAGTTGGTTCATCTCTAATAATGATATATATGGCTCAAGACATTTTCTTTTATGCGAAATTCTCTGAAGAAATTTAGTTCAGTGAAAACCACTTTTTATTTGTTATTTTAATGATATACAACCATTTTCCAATCAAAAAGTTCTAAAATAAGTTTCCCTGGTAAATCTATCAGATTTTGAAATGTGATACTTTTAATTAAACAAGTAAAGAAGTTAAATTGCGTTTGATAATCACTACCACATACCATATGTACTTTCTTATAAGTCAGCTTTAAAACAGCAAACATCATAGATCCTGATCTGCCATTGCATAATGCACCAGCAATGTATGTAGTTTACAGTTCATTTTGACTTGCATATGAGAATGTATAGTACATAACAAACACTTTTAAAAAATTTAAAATAGGGTTAAGCTAACATGTATTATAACATAGATTATCATTGATCAGCAGTTTTTTTTTCTTTTTGTCTTTGATTTTTTTCTTACTAATATTTTGATCAATGGGTTTATTATGAGAAAGCCTAATGATTTTAATCCAAAGGATCCCTTGACCCATTTCTTATCAAGTATTTTCTTGCATCACACTGGGTATAGATTACATACTTTGGCTTTTTCTGCCATGTCTTCAGCAAATATTACAATGGGCAAAATGTAGCAATTAGTAGATTGTTCTTAGTCTCAGCAATTATGCTTGTCCGTGTGATCAGTACACAAAATAGATCTATATTCAAGTTGGCATGGGTCATCAAGACTGATAGGAGGGATGTACATTAATTTCTGGCAAGAATAAAGCCTGGAAGAAAACTAAAAACACTCAGCATGCATTAAAATTGAAACCACCGTACATCAGAACTCTCAATTCAACACTGGTTCTACAAAGTCAGGTTGGGATCAGAGCTCTAGATGAGAATTGAGTAAATTGGGCTTATGACTCCCAGATGTAGAACTTAACTGCAACATAATGTATATACACATGTACTGCAAAACACAAAACTTGCTGTGAGGCCAAATCTTAACCATCAAGGTTAATTATGCCTTTAAGAATGCATTAAGCAGCTTAGTGACCAAGACAGAATATTTTAGTGTTTGAATATACAGCTCTGTTTGAGTGAGTGTTCTCACAGTGATTAAGTGCTATCATTTCAGATGCATATGGAACAAGTGAAATCTGAACCAACAACATGGTGTACATCTATATTGATGGAACACAACATCATACAAATTGAACTCTGGTTATGGCAGGAATAATATGTTGACATCTTCATACTAAATGATTAAAATTAAATTGCTTAGTGTAATTTTAATGTATTAAAAAGTTCTTTTTGCATTGTCACATTGTCTGCATAAAAACAGTCTTGAGCACTGTAGGATAATTCTAAAAGCTGTCATTTTTATCTCATCTGGAGGCACAGCTTTGATAATTTGAGATGTTCATAAACGTTAAAAACTTTCAGTGTCAGTGGATCATACTTTGCAAATGAAACCACCTTTAAAGTATAAAATCGTTAGAATTTAGACATTTAGTATGAAATTTGGATTGAAAGATTTTTGTTTCTGCCTGTCAAACTGACTGTCTGCTATCCTATTTTCTTCTGGACTGCTGTTTGAAAATTCATAAAACTTTGTAGTTATGTTGCCCATTCGGTAACCATTTGCAAGAAAGGTTTCCTTTTTCCTCAGGAAAGAAATCAAAAACAGATTACAAATATTTCAATTACAGTGGCATTTTCAAATGTTTTTTGACAAACCTATAGATTTACATTCATGGCAGGAAAACACATAATATTTATGATGGAATTTGCATAATAGCCTCTGGTTAATGGTGAGATGGGTTGTGGAAAGGGTTGGAATTATACAGTGAAAAGCATGAGTGTTTGCTATGGATAGCCACTGCAGTTAGCTCTAGTTATGTATTGTTTCTAATACTGCATAAATTTTAAATCATACATTTTGTGGTGATTAGTGTCATTTTTTGTCAAGTCCTCAGAGCTGAATAGAACATTTGGTATTTGGATCACACATGACATAAGTTTGTTGAATCCATATTGAAATTTGAAGTTCAAATGAACATGTTAACTGGTTGGTACTCTTGTCTTATTTCATAGGTATGATCTTTGATTTCATTAACTTCAATTACAAGTTGATTTCATAACATTAAATACCCCAGTTTCATGTAGCTATGTTGGAACAACCATCAGAAAAACGATCCCACGCTTATAATGCAGATGCCATGTATAGTCTATCTTATGCTGGAAAATGGCATTAAATCCACAACAACAACAACGACTTATAATGTAGGTCACTTTTATGACTCCTATATGAATTTCATTGTAATGTCTGTTTGCTGTATTTCGCTTGGAACTATTTTCATTGGAAATCGTGATAAGAACATTTGTAAATAGTGATTTCCATTCAGCCTTTAATTCTGGTTTGTTTCTTTAATTGCAGGTGTTAATTGAGCAGTTAACCATCAGTCATCATCAAGTTAAAGAGAATTTTTTTGACATCCAGAAAATTCAAAAGGATATATTCTATGCTGCCTGGAAATATGCTTCTTGATTATTTAACAGTTTTTCATTATTTTTTACAATCAAGAACTGTAGCAGTATTTGTGTAGAACACAGTTTTAGTTTTAGAGCGTGTCTAAAAACTTTTTTTGTAGGTTTCATGGTTTAACTTGATTCTCTAGTGTCCTTTTGCCTGTTTATATTCTCCAATTGGAAAAATGTTAAGTTGCTGATATTTACGTACAGGTCTGTGCTGAAAATAAACCATTTAACTATGCAATGTTTTGTTATTCATTCCAGATGGAACAGAATACATTAAATATAGTGACCTACTTTCCCCATGTATAATAATCATTGTAATATTCAACAATAAGATGAAGAATAACTAAATTCAGTGACCATACGCAAGTTTCCAGTTTTGAAAGTACTAAAGATTTGTGTAGTAATTGCCAGTTTTTGAAATGTTAAAATACCAACGATTTCTGTAGTAATTGCCAATTTTAGAAATGTTTATCATAATGACATGAGTGGAAATGCAAGACACTTATTCATATTTTTCTAAGGGAATTGAAGTCAACATTAAAAAATGAATATTTAATTGATATTATATAGGACATTTTCAGGAATCTAATAAATGCTGTGATTTCATTTATTTTCATGGTTATCCATTTTTGTGGTTTGTTAAAAATTACATTTCTTGGTGTTAATTAAATTTGTGGATGGGGGATGTGGTCATTTAATTTACATAGAAGGATCATAGTCTGTTTGGCACTTAAGTTGTCCTTGTAACAATTTAGAGAGTCATTAAAATTGTTATTCCACACAAAAATGAACATTGTATGAGAAGTTACGGAAAACATTTAATATGTTTGGATTTGGTTTGGTGTTTCATGGCATAGCAAAACAAGTTGATTATTTAGTGCCAAGGCAACTGCAGTAAAATATCTTGCCAAATGACACACCATGGTAGCCAATCTATTCTGATCAGATTGCTGGATTTAAAACTACACCCTTTTGGTTGTGAGTCCAGCATGCACTCTACTTGGTCACCATGGCTCCTGCCTCCATTAGTTGCTTCTTATGACACACAAGAGGGCACATTGAGTTTTTTCCACGTCCAGATCCTGCAGCAGAGTTTATCACATGTAGTCAAGAGTTTGTAATTTAAGTTGATTTTCACATTTGTATCAGAAGTTATATGGATGAACTGTTACAAATGCTTTGTGTCTCATATGATTGAGCTGAATCAAGCAAAATGCCTTATTTCTGCAGCCTTTTCAAAAATATTTCATATAGATATACTTTAGAAGTTTGATCAAATTTTGGAAATATGAAATTACTTATGGTCATTTATTGAAGCTGTTTGGTTAAGCAGATAATATTTAATTGCTGTCTAAAAAGTTAGTGATATTGCATATTAACAGTTGCTTTTACCATATTTTATGTAATTTTTCGTACTCAAAAAAATAATTATTAATTTCATTGTACGAAAAATTATATGTAAAATAAATAATTATCATTTGGTGGTGCTGACCGTGTACAAAAAATAAAGGGATCGTACCAAAACAAGTTCTGCAGTACACACGCTACTCGACAACCTAACGGTACAAACGTACAAAGTAGACGTATATTTTGTGTCTCATAAATCAAAAGTACTGTTGTTATTAGTGAACGAGAGAGAGAGAGAGAGAGAGAGAGAGAGAGAGAGAGAGAGAGAGAGAGAGAGAGAATTATGTCTCAGTGAGCAAGCTCGTCTGCATTTAGAACATATGTACCTGTTATGTTGTGCAAAATGATCAAGATGGTTTGAACATGTATAAGTTATGGGTATTATTTATTGGTAAATTGTACGCAACGATACGACCCCACATCGTCAAGAAATTAAGTGCAAATTGTATTTTTACCGCAACAATAATCTCATTATCAAATTGCAATAAAAAAATAAAGAACTTGAAATCAACACTTAAGTTAATTCGCGTGAGTGCGCACGCGCGTGTGTGTATGTGTGTGTGTGTGCACACGCGCCAGAGAGATCAAACAAAATTTTTCAGTGTACAAGACCGTATTTATTCAGTGTAGTTTTTATTTGTAGCTTTTGCAAAGAGAAAAAAAGACTATTTTCAGTTACCTGATGAGTGGGATAATCCTCATGTATTACGACCCTACTATATTCCATTAGGAATAAACACCGCTAAATCAACAGTTCATTCTTGTTTTAATTACGATGTACATTGTCACAACAACCACATGGCTATACAGTGTTATTTACACTTATTATACATTTATGCTTAGCGGTTTGGTTAGTCCAGTTGAAACCAGATTGAGGGCAAGAATCGACTGAAGAGGTTAAATCAGCGAGGCTGCCAGTAGGGAAATGAGGCTCGCATTAGGGAAATGAAAGTCTGTCAATGTGCTGTTGAAGCCGTTGTCCATATAGCAGATGTTATAAGGACAAGCGATCATATGCATTACTTGTTATTCGAACTCAACAATAAAGATAATAGTGGGGTATATCATAGATAGATTTGCAATAAAATGTTAATTATATTCAAGTCAAAACAGAACAAGCACTTAAAAGATAGTATATGTATATATATGAATCGATTAAACGGAATCCGTGACTTTCAAATTTACGATGGAAAATGACAAGGTTTTTATATTTTATGTTTGTATGACTAATGAAACAATAAGACTAGTTGACCAATGGTCTGTGGTCTTCACTTTAGCATGTACTGAGATGTAATTTTTGTTGGATAAGACAACATCAAAGGGCTTCCGAACTCATTTTAAAATGCACGTGGTGCTTTGTTACGGTGACGGACTTAATAAGGAGAACTAATTTACGATAATATTTAAAGGTATTGTCTGTAAAGTCCTTTGTTCATTTGTTAATAAACACCAGTAGATATTGTAATGACAATAAGAGTTTTTTTGCACATGGGCGCCCGCAGGATCTTTTGCAAAAGGGGTGGGGTGGGGTGGGGGTCAGTCACGGCCGGGAGAGTTAGTATAATAAGCAGTCTGAAACTAAAGCTAATATTTACTAAGCGTTTTGAACAGAATCTTGTGACATATTTTCAGCTTCATTTGCATGATTAAACTTGTCAGAATATATATATTGCAGTATGATTTCGGTGGAGGGGGGTCATGTGACCCCCCTTGACCTATGCTGCGGGCACCCATGCTTATGCATCAATCATTATATTTTCTCACCAACAATTAATCATTAATTTTTGTAAAAACAAAGTGGGAATATGGTATTTTTGATCTTTTTTGCAAACGTAAATCTTCTTAGTGGAAATTTTATGTCCGATAATTTAATGAATTTTTCAAATAATGCAAAGTGATATGTACGAAAAATTATGATACATTTAAATAATTATTATTTTGATAACCGAATTGTGTACGAAAAATTGAAGGGTACGAAAAAATACATTAAAGACGGTACATCTTGATTGACAAATAATAGAAGCATAATTTTCACTCTCAGACATAAATAGCATTTTGAAATATTTTTTATTTTACTTCATTTATCATTGCATAATTTATCCCCAGCTGCGAACAGGACAGACTGAGATCCACTGTCATATAATTTGCTGGCACATCAGGCTGTTACATTGTTTGTACTCTCTTTTAACCAGACCTTTTGCATTTCTCATTGAGTGGTAAATGTGGAGATAATGTCATGTTTCACATAAACGTGAACAGTTTCATATGAGACATTGGCTAAAGGAGGTTATTAGATCAGTGCACTCTAAACTTTTCACAGGATCAGGTATGATGCATGAAGATTTTGGCTTATGAAATATGAGTGATTTCCATGAGGCTGACCTTCTAACATAATTCTCGCTTTGAGACAGTGACGTCGGTTGCCTGGTAGTCCTAGTCTGCTTTCTTCAGCATCTATGTGAGTGACATGGCCTTGCACAGGAAAGGGCTAAATCTTCTTGGGCCACAGGTAGCTGCTCAAGTGTTACCAAACCCCGTTCATGACAGCTTAAATTCAGTCCCGGGCATGACTGTGCAAATTTCACTGGATTTGCCTGTGAAACTTTGAATGTAGAGCAATAACCAGGTGTGGGATCCCACAGGGATCACTGTCACACATCTTTAAATGCATAATCTATAGTTTTGCAAACATCACCTTTGGTGAAGTTCATCTTTTCAGCAGAGCAATCATCATGTTCTTGCAGGATAACATAGGTAGAGGTTGATCTCCTCTTACTTACCTATTCTCTAAATGTTAATGATATTGTAATGTATTTGACAGAGAAAGGTAATTTCTTAGTAAATTATGTTTCTCCAAAATTACTTTAAGATACCTGATCACATTGCTATCAATCTCTACCATCTCCCCCACCCCACTTCCCTGCAAATTTGAGCATCCTGTTATTGGTTTTGCTCAGGTTTAAAGTGGTTTTATCCAGGATATGGATGGAAACCTGGCATGACTAGGGGAGTTAATCTGTTGGAGTTACTTCCCTTGCAAGGTAGGCGGGAATAATCCCTAATGTTATATGATTAGGTAAGTGTTTTTAGAGAAAGAATTTAAAATTTCCTTTCTAACCATGATTTTGGGTTATAGGTTAAAGGCCATGACAAAGAATTTGTACTGCACTTAATATGAACCACTTAATTTTGACAGTTAAGAAAATATTTTTGTTACCAATTTGGTATTTTGGAGTTTCTGAAGAGTATAAGAAATAGTTTCATACTAAGCAGTTAAAAAGAAAAAAATGTCAGAAGAAATGGTTTTATCTTTCTTATCTTGTTTTCCTGGAAATCCTTTCCAGCATGCAGAGCATCAGTCCCTTCACAGTGACTCTTGTATTACAAATAATGCTGATCCATCTTCAGATATAGCCACTGTTACTAAAAATAAAAAACATGAACTCAAAAACTGTTCAACAGAATGTAAACATAGCTTACATAAAGCATCAATGCAAGAAGAATTTTCAGTTTTGTACAAATAACACTGACATGCAGTCACATAGACTGCTTTTGCAAAAAAAATTAAAGAAAACCCTTTAAAGTGTTTCTAAAAAAAAAGCTGCTGAGCAGAATTTAGACCAATTTTGATTGAAGGCATACTGGCATAATATCCTTTCAATTTAGTACAAGTGATGCCAGTTATTTGTCAAATATGACCACCATTACTAAAAATATACAAACCTTTAAATGACTTATCCAAAAAGGTGCTGAACATTTTTAAAAAGTCTTTGTATTGACTTAAAAGACATATGACACATCATGTAATATATTAATACATAAAATGTGGGAACATGTTACAACACTTTTAAAATAAGACACAGAATATATAAGCAGTCACTATAAGAGAACGGAGCAAGAAAAGCAAAAAAAAGAAAAGAATAAGATGGAAAGGAACTAAATGACTAAAGATGTGTTCAATTATAGTTTTGGATTATTGTCTATTTTATAAATCGCTGAGTTTATAAGGTTATCTCCAGCATTTTTAAAAAGCATTGCAGATATTATGATACCCTCCATTTGTCCTTACATCTGTTAAAATATTTCCTCTTCATCAATGGTTAAACTTTCACAAACTCTTTATTAGTAGTAATTATTTTTATTTTATTTTTTTAATACATGTAGTAACCATATATCAAAGGGTTGTCATACTTGGCACCTACCAGTTACAAGGACATTTTGAAATGGTTTCTAAGCAGACTTTTGATATG